>APFE030065338.1:13213-31212 GCA_000404065.3 Pinus taeda | reverse complement strand
ATAAAAAATTATAAATGAGTATACATATTTGGTTAATTTTAATTAAAAGTGTTATAAAAGTGTTATAAAACATTAATAATCCTGCTATGTTAGAAAGAATGGGGATAAAAATATTTCTTTCTTCCTCTCAACCAGAGGTGTATGTAAAATAACATGATTTTATATCAAATTTAAAAAGAAATACAAGTAATTGAAAGTAAAGAAAATATTATATTTTCACTTTTTAGAGAAATATGTATAAATATTATGGTAATATTTTAAAAAAATATTTAATACAATGACATAAATAATATGTTGAGTGGAAATAATTATAAGAATAGTTGTAAGGGTATAAAATATATATGCTTAATGCCTAAGTAGATTATTGAAAAGGGAAACCAAAACATTAATACGAATACCAACCAATAAGTATTACAAGTTAAAATATATATATATATATATATATATATATATACTATAATATAATAAGAAATAAGATTAATAAATAGAGTTTAAAAAAAAATATATATTTATATAATACATAATTTATGGTAAAGTTCGTCAATAAAATACTTCAATGATAATTTAAGTAATATTCCAATATCAATCATATATATATATATAGATACCATTATTTTTTTTTATAGTTAAAACATTTCAAGTAACGTTATTATTTAAAATTTTGGTCTTTGTTTAGGTATATATTTCTATTTGTGGGTGGTGGGTGCTCGTGTGTAGAGATTTACCATGTAATAAATATAACTAGGATTTGCACCTAATGTTGCAAAGGAAATGCCGTAAGGCATAGTGTGTGGAAGAATATTGAAATGTGAATGGGCATTTGTGGGCTTTTTTGAAAGCAAGGGTCGATGATTCTGAGTTTTAATTTGAGGAAGCCATGTTGAAAACCGTTTTTGGGAATTAAAGTGGCTACGAAATGGAATGCAAGTAGCCATAAATATCCATAGTTAGAGACCTTTGTTTGTTTTTGGTAAAAATCGTATAGTTGAAGGTGAAGGTAAATGAATGGATTCAGGCAAACAACAACCAGATATCCATATTGATTTGGATAGGTTTATTTAAGAAATCATTATTCAAACGGGAAATTAAATTAATATGAAGATATATTGAAAACATGTATTATATTCATTAAAATCAATTGATTTTGTTAACAAAATATGTGAAAACCCATTGACAATAAATTGGCTATGAAGACATAAACTATCAAAATGGTATTTGATCTTGAAACGCCCTTTTTCAAGTTTTAAATTGAAAATACAAATAGTGATCAAAATGGTATTTAATCTTGAAACATCCTTTTTTAAGTTTCAAATTGAAAATACAAATAGTGAATTGTAACAGAAGAGGTTTGAGAAGAAATATAATATTCTAAAGAGAATTGTGCTTGTCATTCCATATTTGAAGTTGTATCAAAACATGTTGGAGGCATCGAAGACCTGAAGAAGCAGTAATGGACCTGCAAAATGTATATTTTGTTAGAATTAGTAATATGTAAATCAGTTGTGGAAATTTATTAGTAATACTTTGCAGTTGAGTTTTCCTAAAATGATTTTGGAATGAATGGAAATGAAGTTATTTTGGCCATGGGGATTTATATATTGTTAGTGGGAGATGCATGGTGAATAATGGCATACTGAAGACCGTTGGAGATTTATGTGTAGTTGGAGACACATATTTTTTGCTTGCCATTCTACTTGTAGTTGCTTAGGTATGCTATTTCTGAGTCCATATGTCCTGTTGCGAAAGAAAGAAAATGTTAGAGTGAGATGTATAGATAATATAAAGACATTCTAATATTTGCTTAATTATTAATATTGATTAAATTTGGTTGTTGTTGAAAGATATGAAAAGTATGTTATGAAATAGAATGAGGTAAATAAATGGAGGAAACCTTTTGGTGACGTTAAAGTATGGGTTGGAGCAGATTATCTGGAGGCGGCATTGAACAGAGAATTTCTTCTACGTGTTTTCTGCGAGTATTGTTTTTGTTGTCCTTCATTTTACTGTAACAATCGAAACTAAATGTGGGGCTAATCCGGAGATCTTGTAGAGAAGGTACTCTTGAAATTGCTGTGAATGTGAGACATTGACGTTCTGTTTTTCCAATGTCAATTGTTGCTTTTGGAAGTGTCATACCTTGAGATTTATGTATAGTTAAAACCCAAGCCATCTTCAGTGGAATTTGTGCATGTCCATTTCTTTTTACTGCTGGAATAAGCAAGTGAGTGGGGTTTCTTTCATCCCAAGGAGGCCCAATGTATTTGGGAAAACCTACGACAACAAATGTTGGAATTTGTGGTGGTGAAGTTGACTCTTTGTAAAAGATGGTTACAATTTATCTGAGGGAACCATTAACAAGTCCGACTGAAACCAAAAGGTTGGAATTTAACATAACTTTTTCACCATTGCATAGTAATACAATTTGCTCAAGTTGCTTGTCTTCTGAGGAAATGTTGGAATATGTGTTGTCATCTTCAGCAATGGATCTTGCGATTGGAATGTTTAGAGATTTCATCATTTGCTTATTATGAACCATTGTTTGAGCATTTGTTGGAAATAGATGCATGGAATCATGGAACGAATGTATTTCATCTTCTGATAAAAAGGAATCTATGCGCGACATGAGTATGTTGTAGTCGTTGATTGTTGGATTTGCATCTCTAATGTTCTGGAGAATGTTCCTAAAAGTAACATTTTCGATGTTGTCACCTTGTTGATGAAATATTGTGTCTAATGTGATGATTGTGTTGAAGGTGTTCCACAGTGCGCTTCCGTGGCTCGTCCCTGCATATAGAGCTATGTCTTTGACGGGTGGTAGCTGACCGAGATCATGAACCAATATAATGGAACAGCCACCGAAAGGAGTATTTCTTTGCTGTGGAAATGCCTCTCGAAGACGTTCATCAATATGGCTGAGAAGCTTTGGCCCAATGAAGCTCATTTCATCAATTAGTATGTACCTTATATGCGTGAGTTCTTCTCGGACTTTTGCAACAACATTACCTTCTAAGGGCATAAAATCCTTTATAGGAAGGTGCAGAGTAGAATGGATTGTTGATGCTTGTATGATGAAGGAAACAACCCCTGTAGGGGCAAGGAGCATGATCGGTGAAGGTTATGGGCTTGCAAGGCTTATGAGCATATCTTTGATGCAATTGATAAGGAGGGATTTTCCTGTACCAGCAATGCCTTGTATTATCATTCTAAGAGTGGTTAAATAATCCTTCTTAGCAAAATAATTAGAAATAATATTTAGAGCTTTTCTTTGCATTGGAGATAATGTAGTAAGGGTCGCCAAGATATGTTGATGTGTTTGAAGAATGCGTTGGATGGAGCGGCTATTCTCAATGAATTGTATGGCATTATTTTGTAGATCTAATGGGATAGTGGTATGATTCCAGTTATGGTTGCCATCAAAGCCACGAAGACCAAGCATGTCAAGGTCATTTATGAGAAGCTAATTTGTAGGGTGTAATTGGGAAAGTAATTCCCATTCATTTATTTCCATGGTGTCTGGAGGATTGGTTTCATGAATAGTTGAGGTATCATTTGCGACAGATTCAATATCAGATTGTGTGCAGTGTTGATGCCAAGGTTTGTAGAATGGACAAAATGTTTGCCAATTTGTGATGAATTCTACAGCAGAATCTCCTATATCTTGTACGATATGGCGAAAATGTTTGTATAGCATAAGTTCAACTCTGCAAAAGTCAGCGTAGCAAGGTTCAGTTGTGGATGGTATGGAGGAGTAACATGGTATGACCTGAAAATTTGCTTTTGTAGGTCTTTGTTTCCATTTGTTTGTTTTGCGACGAGGATCATATGACCAGGATCTTGCTAATTCTATAAGTGATGTGGATTCTAGGGTAGAAGGGTGGTGGATATATGTATCTATGATGTGTGGGGATGTAGTGGAGGTGGTGTTCGTTTGTGGAAGGCGCATAAGAATTTTTTGGTTTACATTTAAAGAAATGAATGGTCAACTACATAATGTTAATGGTAATTTTTGCAGCATATGGCAGGTTTCTTGTGCCCCAATGTCACGATCAACAAGGGTTTCTGCAAGAAATTTTCGAAATGCAGATGTTGTTGGGTCAGCAATGGGTGAAGCCAAGACAATTCTACATAGCATGTGGTGGAAGCTTTCAGATTTTTTTCTGCTTTGGATGCATATTTGGCGATATATTTTTGTACAGCGTGTATGGAGAGCACTTGTTGGTAGTCAACATTTGCACGCCAAATAGATAGGATGGTAGGGTTATGGCTATTGCGTCGATCATCATTGTGAGCAGGGGTGTATGTTTTTTGGCCATTGGAATCAATGAATAAGGCTGATTTTGGATGTAGTTCCCATGATGCTTTATAACAAAATTGGAATGAGGATCCATTTTTTCTTAGGCATGTGCTTTCTGTGCATTTTTTCTTAGGCATGTGCTTTCAACACAATTGATGAGTTGTTCGTAGTCATTGAAAGGATTGGTTCTGAAGATTTGTGGTGTGGACAGTAGACAAGGGTCTTCAGGATTTGTCTAAGCAATTGGTTGGTTTTAGGTCGACGGAGTACGAGGGTTCCAAGAGGAAATATATTTTTCGAAGAACTACCTAGTAATATCAATTACTTTTGTGTCTTCCCAGTTGAGGCTTTCCATATCAGGTGCATATTCTATCCAAAGGAGACCATGGATGTGTGCAGATCCCCTATGTTGCCATTCATACCTGTCAAGTATGCATTTTTGTAAGATAATTTTGTGATAGGTGAGGAATGTTGTTTCAAGTTTTTCGAAAAAATGCGGTAGAATGCGTACCTGTACCAGTAATATTTTGTCTTCAAGTGTTTCTCTAAGATAATCTCACGAAATGCTGTGAATCTATGGTGCATATATAGTGATGTTAAATGTGGGCTAGAGATAATGTTATCATTTCTCCACTTTTGTTGTTTTGCAAAATCAGAAGGTTGACATTCGGGCATGATCGCATGAAGTTCAGGCCATTTTGTATCCACTGCACTTAATGTGAAGAAGAACACCGGGCAACCAAGTTGAGATATCATGTCCATTAGTTTAGTTTTAGATTTGTGCCGAAATGATTTTGTTCCACGTAAAGAGCTACCGAATCGCATGACTTGCTCTGTCAATTGCTCATCTGGAAATTGTTCTAATCGGATGTTCAGATCTTGAATAGATATTGGGAAGTTATCTGCGATGTTCTTTTTCACAAAAATCGATGTTGTTGCTTGACAGCGATGTCGCATCATGAGATTATATATGTAATAATGAAAGTGTGGGTGCTTTCCAGATTTGTTATCGTAGTAACGTATGAGATTAAGTGCATATTCATGTAACTGCACTACTTTCATTCTTGCTTGATTTGGCATTGCAACTCTTGTCAGAAAAAGGGTGGGGAAAGCCATAGAGAGTAGACCTTCTGTGTTGCATTCATTGATTGGTGATAAGCCAATTGTTGGCCACTCAATTGTAGTATCAGATTGGTGGTTGTAAGCATGTAAATAATGGAGGATTTCTTGGATTTTTGTATTTTTATTAGGTATGATGGGTACGAATGATGATGTTTGGTTTACGGATGGGTCTGCGGAATCTTCGGTGAGCTCATGTGGTGGTTCAAGTGAAAGGTGGATAATGGTTTTTGTAGTATTGGCATGGTGAAGGGAGGAGGAGACATCGGTGGGGATTGTTGGTAAGGATGCTAGTGTGTTGTTATCAATATGAACATTCTTATAGTTTGGGTCATTTGCCAATTTGTATTCTAATGCAACAATAATGCGATGTCTACTGACAATGAAATCATAAGCCTTATGGTCATTACTATGACGAGTGACAATTAGAATGTCCAAGTTTTCAACACTTCATGGCAACATGTTTGCAATTTTTGTAGTGTCTTGAGGAAAACAAATTGTGTGGCCACTGTATTTATATTGGCCACCACATGCATGTGTTACATGTAGTATATGGTTAACCCTAGCAATGAGAATTTCTTCTATTTGTGAAAGAGATGTAAGGATAGTTGGTTGAGGACCAGGGTCCATGTTGTTTGATAATGAGAAGCGATGACCCCTTGTTTTAGAGACGCATCTAGAGCAGCAATACATGTGGTTGGAATTGTGGATATGTATTCCAGGATATGATTCAAGACAAATGGAGCAAGGGAATTTAGGTGGAAGTTTATGAGTCTTTGCACGAAAATCTCGATGTGTTTGATTAGTATAAACATTGTTGAAAGCATGTGCGAAGGAGGGGTTAGGGCAATGATGTATGGATGTATTTGTTTGAGAGGTTTGCTGAGAAGATAAAGAGTTTGATAATTGCAAGGGAGGATTGCTTTCGGGGTGGGTCATTTCAGACGAGGAATATTGGTTTTCCTTCTGTTTTTTGTGTTTTTGACATTCTCTTATGCCTTTTTTTGCCTGTAAAGCTCACGGCGACGTGCATTTATTCATTCTTTATTTGTTGCATAGTATCTTCGAGCACATTCATCATTAGAAGAAGAAGACATTTGCAAAATTTATGGTACCTATAAGCAAGAGAGGGGAGGACAAGAATGTTATTTGGAGACAACAACCATTTTATTGTATGAAAGCGAAAGAAGGGAAAAAAATTAAGTTTTGAATAGTTTTATGTGAATTTTTTATTTGAATAATGTGTTTGAAAGAACATATTAGTATTTTTTCTTTATACATGTAGATAGTTTCATGTGTAATGCAGCAAGTTACCTCATTTTTTAAAAGAAAAAAGATGATAAGAATGTGAATTTGTCTACTCACATAATGCTAGATACAATGGAGGACAAATACTTATTTCAATGGTATATAAGAAAATTGCGTGAGAAGGCATGCAACAGTATATCGTGTAAAATTGTATTTATAAAATTCGACAATAGGAATTGTCAAAAAGCAAGGAATACATTTTGTGATATTTATCTACGATATCGAGATGTTCTGAATTTCTCGAAGGATGTTGTTGCATTCTGTCGTGAAATGCAACTTTTCTTCTTTTATGATAACACATTTCAACCATGGTACTCCTTTAAAAGTTTTTGTCTTCACTGATAGTGTGAAGATATGATCTGTCCATAGAGCTTTGGAGAAAATTTCCTTGATCAGATCTGGATTTGAAGATAATAAATAGAATTCTTTGGCATTATTTCCAAGAAGTGTAGATCCTGCGTCTTCGAAAGCAACAGTTGAAGCTAATTCACCAGTGTGATCTTGCATGTCGATTTTCAGTAAGTATCTGTAATCGTAGTCACTTACATCAGCGTTGCAATTTGGGTAGAACCACATCCCTGTCTTTTGTGGAATAAGTTTTTTCATGCATTTTTTCCCATCAATGATGGACGGGCAAGAAATGTAGTAAAAACTGTCCATCCTAATTTTTATTATTGTGCCCTTTAACTAGAAAAATGTTGGTTTCTCTAAGGAATCCATATTGTAAATATCAACAATTGTTATTTTTTTTATTGATGGCCAAAAGGAGATTTTGTTGTCAAAGATGTAGAAGCTACAGTCGAACCTTGTTTTTTAAACCATGACTCTAGCGTGTGGGCCTCTTCAATGTCAGGATCTCCAAGAATAATGGATCTTGTTGTAGTGCCGACATTTTTTCCATTAAATTCTCCAACACACACAGATTTGATTGCAATGATGGGGTTATTTCGTGTAGCACATAGGGAGGAGATTTCCTGTGATACGACATTAAAAGTATCTCCCCAAAAGATTGCATCTATGTTATACCCTTACATGTCTTGAAGTTCTAGTATTCGTTTATTAACTTCAGAGCCGTCTTTTCTACATATAGTGCACACACTGGAAATATCTGTGACAATACCAAGAATATCAACAATGGAGTTGACGTTTGTTGTTTTGATATCATTGATTGATTTTATATTGAATTGCACTATTGGATTATGTTTTTTTTCGCTGGCAACATGTTCTATGGTAGATGTTGCATTCAACAAAATTTTCCAGTCATTGTTCAAGTGGTTGTATTGCTTGTTAGCCATTTTTACATTCTCTTTAGAGACAATGTAGACATTTCCATTTTGGATTTTGTCGAAAAAATAATCTGCGACATTGTTGAAACATGTAATATGTATTTCTCCACCCTCTGTATCGAACAGGTCAAAACCAAACACTTTACCAAGTCTGTATTGATTCTGAAATTGTCGAAGAGTTGTTTTCCTTTGGACGTATCCTTTTATGCACCAATTTGAGTGGTAAGGATTTAACAATTTGATGGGAATTTGAACTGGCAAAATGGATGGAGTTGGAGTAGTTGGAAGAGGGCAGTGTCTTTTTGATAAAGGATCTGGGTTCGATGAGGATGGAGTGTTTCCATCAAATGTGATCAGGATACTCATAGTTTTTGGATTGCCAATTAAGGGTGCAAATGAAGTAGAAATTTCGAAGTCTATTAGCTTTATAGACCTACACGACAAATGAGAGTCATAGGAATAATTGTTAGAAGTGGATGTGTTATAGATAAAAATGTTAAATTTGAAATAAGAAATTTATAACAAACTTACGTTGATGGACCGATAGCTGAGGTAGTCCAAATTTTAACATTTATAACAGAACTGTTTTGTAGCAAGCCTGTTGCTACGAGATCATTGAAATCTTTTGGAAGCATGATGTGTTTCTTATGTGTTCCGTCTAAAATTGCAATACGATATTGTGGAGTTGAATTTTGCATTGATTGTATTGGTTCAAGTTCAACAATTTGTAGGTATGGTTGAATATGAGTTGATCCAGATAACATTGAGGAAATTGCATTCTAAGTAAGGTTTGTTGTCATTTTCTGGTACAAAACAAAACACAAAAATGTTGTTTTCTTCGCGTAAGATATTTAATATTCATTACATTCCTATAACATTACATGAAAATATATGAACTAAAGGGCAAAGGGCAAGAAGCATGTTCAATTTGTTTCTAAATGAGTGGTTATCTAAGCTTGTAAACATAATGAAGAAGATATTTATTACAACAACTTTTATATGATCATTTTTTTTAAACATAGTTAAAACTGTAAATTAACAATTTTAGAAACCTACACATGTTAGAAACAATCATATAGGGCATGATGATTGAGTTTCCCGTGCCAAATAATTTATACATTTTTTAGGGAATTTGGTAGTATCAACACCAGAGCTACGTTGGAGCTACATTGTGGATTTTGTATTGGGAAAATTCGTATTGTGGAATTTGGGTTTTGCATGAGTATTTTTGTTTCTAGAGAAAATGATGTTGTACATAATGGTAGAGAAAAGTTGTGCAATTGCATAGAATGCAATAATAGGTGGCTAAGTTCAGCATAGGTCCAATGACCAAGCACTAAAACTATTTAATGCAATGCATATGCTAGATGAGGTTACATGGAATTATGTAATTTCAAGATTTTTAATTTGATGATATGCACAGAATGGGTAATGCCATGAGGCCCTAAATGTTTTTGGTCAAATAAGCGATTGTTTCTAAGCCAAACAACTTCATCTTTGGCACCATTGTCAAGGCCTACGTTGGGTAATGCCATGAGGCCCTAAATGTTTTAGGTCAAATGAGGAGAGTGTTTTTAAGCCAAACAACTTCACCTTTGGCACCATTCTGGAACATCTAAAAGTTCTGAACAGCTTACCTGCTTGGTACTTAGTATGTTGTACGGGCCTGGAATTAGATGTTTTTAATCCTCGGGATCAGTTGGCATTTGTTTAGTTGACATATTCACAAACAAAGAAAGGACAACTTTTGTGAAAGCTAGATGAGAGGATAAAATGAAGTATGTCACTCAAAAGAATAAAGGAATATGCAATAGCCAAAAGTAGTGCAAGAAAGGAATGCCAAGTGGGGAGACCAGTCCCTTAAGATCTGTGGGATGCAAGGACAATCTCAATGATAGTGATTTCGTTTGCAAATGACACATGGAGATTTAGGTTTGGATGGTGCAGTGTGTGGATTTTCGCCAGATGATGCGTGGTTTCCCCCTTTCGTCGTTGGCTTCTTCTTCTTCTTCTCCTTCCTTTTCTTCTTCTTCTTAGTTACTTGATTTTCAGTTTGACTAGCTTCACGAAGTGAAGAGGAAGAATGAGAGGGAGAAACAAACGAAGTAGAAGGTTGGGGGGTAACTCTAGTATCATCTGGTTGCTGATTTGATTGCTTAGGAATCACGGTGTTTTGAATGACAGAGGTCAAGGAAAGCCATACGGGCGAGCCAATTGTATGCCCTGGAAGGGACAATGTAGCCATATGAGGTGCACCAATATCTCCCCTAGAGGAAAAGGGAGTAGGATTCCCTCAAGGGGAAATCCTTGATTGGTGGACTCCATTTTCTCAACCTAAGACCAACGAGAGAATAGTGATGTTATTGCGATTAAAATAAATTTTATGACGCTTTGACACAACTTGCTTTTTCAATTTTTAAGAGTCGAGAAAAATCTAAAGATGACTCTAGTCGTCTTCGATTTTTAATGAGCCTGAAGTGACAAGTGCTCAGATGGACCTTTTCTTTTAAGGACTCTGAAAAGGAACGAAAGTGACTACTCTGGAAATCTAGACAGGGGATTACCAAACCAATCGCAAAACTACAGAATACTTTTTATGGTACGATAGTCAATCTTCCCGAATGTTGTGTTCAGTGCATTGCGATCGATAGGGCAGCAGACATGACTTCCTAAGGATAAAGGATATAGCCTATTGTGTTCTCCTAATATATACTCGACGGTACGTGGGAGCACAAGTCTTTACTAGCACTTGTCGTCTCAAAGAGGAGGAATCACCCAACCTACGATGAAAGTGATAGTTACCAGGCTTTACGATGCTAGAATACGTCTCTAGCCTAGAGTTCTAAATGTTGTGCGTTGGGTTCCAAAGCATTTTTATGTTTATTGAAATTTATTTTACAGTTGATCTTTCTTAAGAAGTTTTCCTTTAAGGTTTCCACGTGATGTAGATATACAATTCCTAAATATGCAACCTAAGATGATAAATAGTCGTTTACTTTCTTTTTGCAATGAAAATCCTAGCTACTAAGGAAAGAGAAGTGAAATTGTTTCAACGTAGAGCAGAGAGCACACACTAAGATGCATTGTCCTAAATCAATTTCTGCATGCATTCTAAATGCAAATGCATATGCATATATTTGTTTTCCGCTTTCTTAATGTGTGAATGACAAAAAGAATGCTAAGTACAGATCTAAACTATTTTTCTTTCAAAGCGACAGTAGTGATCACAAAATGTAAAATTCTAGATGAAATGGAAGAAAAATTAATAGCCTGACAGGGATACAAGAGAGAGGTTATGAACTGTATAAACCCTTCTTCTAGATTGGCATTTCTGATTATTCTATAAATAAATAACTGAAATTTTTATATGATGGTCAAATCCCTTTGTTTATGAATGATGTTGTTTTAGACTACGTAATTAGACAGATAACAGTGGGTTGTACCAAGTATTCTTACAGATTAGCATTTCCAGTTTTTCAATAACTTGTTAATTGAAATCTGAAACTCCAACATGGCCCCCGAATAGTCTTGAATTTTCAAGGAAAATAAGCATTGGAATGACTTGCAATAATTGTTTTTAAAGTGCCTCCAGAATTCTAAGTATAATTTTGTTATGGTGTTAATCCTTGGCATTTACTGAGAGGTTGACCCTCTAGTTTAGAATACCTCACGCATGTACCCTTTACTATTGGTTGGTACCCCTTGCAAGATTCAAGTAATTTTTTACCAATGTTTATCTCGGGTATTATAGGCACAACCCACCCACATTCATCCTTTCAGGTTTTATGAAATAATATTATTAAGGTTACCACCTACGAACAAATGACTATGTGGAAGAATCGTGAGTTAGATCTACATGCTTGGATATGGTAGCCAAACCTTAATCTTCCCAAAGAAAAATCATGTATGTGAATAGACAACACAAACAAAATCCAATTAGGTTTAGATATTTCTCCATGGAAACCAATGTGATCTTGTGCATGACCCCTTTGTTAGAGGGGATTTCCCAATAAGAAGTTCAAGATAAATGGATTTTCACTCATTAGCTCAGATTAAAGTTTTGAGTTTTCTCACCTTGGAGGGTGTCCTCTCCAACCTAGTCTAAGCCCATAAAATCTTAAGATAATGTGGGTGTCCTAGCAAATAAAAATGTATAGCTTGTTATAGTTAAGTGTTTCTTGTAATGCATTTTGTTAATCTCAAGGTAATGGAGTGAATGTTTATATGATGTGCATAGTTGACTATTTCCAAATAAAGGTATGCAAAGAGTGAACATTGCAAAAATATTTTTAAATGAAAACTATCTTATAGTGAGGAAGATGATATTTTAGTTTAGTAATATGTAAAAATTATTCTTATCACCCTCTATTTTTTACTCTTTTAGCATTCAAATTCCTATTTGAAACAAAACATGCCAGCATGTAGTACAAGAGAAACAAAACAAAATAAATGCAACACCATAATACCCACTTACTATTAAGCATACAATCTAAATAGTAATCAAAGAATAGATAAGAATCAATATACTATACAATAAAAAGAGAAAAAAGGGAGTATGGGATAATGGCAATAGAGCCTTAGCCAATCCTATTGTATCTGTAGGGAAACAAACCCAAGTTTGAGTCCAAAATCCCTAACAAGACCCTAAATTCAACATATCCATGTGGATATGAGGTGTGATGACTATGTACAAGATTCCAGGAAATAGATGTTTGGAAATATTTCGTTTGGAAATTGACTATATTTTGTTTTTGATTTGTATGTTTTGTTAATTTATTTAACAGACTCTCTTTGCAAAAAAACTTAATTAACTAAGTACAGCAGATGAAAACAGATATTGAAGTTTGTATCTAAGATTTCTAGAGTCCGTTCACCAGAAACAAGAGAGTCATGATGGCACCACTCTGCATTAGTTTAACACACCTATTTTTAACTTGTATCAATAGGTAAAACAAAGCCTACATTCATCCAATCCCACTTTCTTCATTGTAGATTTGGTTATACTTCTAGTGAAATTCAAATGAAGGCATTGTAATTTGTGGCTCAAGGAATCCTCAATTACTACTTAGCATTGGAATGACTTGCGATAATTGTTTTTAAAGTGCCTCCAGAATTCTAAGTCTAATTTTGTTATGGTGTTAATCCTTGGCATTTACTGAGAGGTTGAACCTCCAGTTTAGAATGAATTCCCTTGGTATCTATCAGAAAGACATGGGATAAACTAATCCATAGTAAAAATCAACGATTTACACTGAGAATATAATAATACATGTGCGAAATTAGACTTAAAACAAATATCACTCTTAAAAAATATAATAATAACAACAATTAGACAAGTGGCTCAAGAGGATTTCAATTTTTTGGATTTGGTTGATTAGCACCTAATTCAACTATGAATGTATGAGAGATATTTACAATGAAATTATGCTTAATGGTTAAATCCCTCACGCATGTACCCTTTACTATTGGTTGGTACCCCTTGCAAGATTCAAGTAATTTGTTACCAATGTTTATCTCAGGTATTATAGGCACAACCCACCCACATTCATCCTTTCAGGTTTTATGAAAATAATATGATAGTTCTAGTTTATATATATAACAATGAAAAATCCTCTAACAGCAGTAAAGTTAAATTGCCAATCAAACAGGAATAAAGTTTAAATAATCAAGATAGCATATATATAACTGAATGAATTCAATTGGGAATTAATTTTGAATCAAAATTATAAGACTCTGTATCTGCTCTGTAGCTAATGTACAATTGATGGCAGAGGATTTTCTATCATGGTCCATGGATGAAATAGAAATTAAACAAAAACTCCAAAAGGAGATTAAGGCTGTTACCAGAGATGAAGTAGTCTAGAAACGTCTAGAAATGTCCCTGAAAGTTGAATCGCCTAGAGAAAAAATAGAGTACGCTAAGGCTTTTTTTAGGAAGTGATGCAAAGTATCTATATTTAACATTGTTGTGTGAGTAACCAACATAATTTGTACAGTGCTATGGAAATTAATAGTCTCTGCGGGAAAAAAAACCTAATATAATCCACGCAATCTAATCCTCATGGGGAAGGTTTTGCAGGAATTTAAAGGTTTTCTTATGTTATAAAATCCTAAGCTAATGTGGGTGTCCTAGCAAATAAAAAAGTATAGCTTGTTACAGTTAAGTGTTTCTTCTAATGGATTTTGTTAATCTCAAGGTAATGGAGTGAATGTTTATATGATGTGCATAGTTGACTGTTTCCAAATAAAGGTATGCAAGGAGTGAACAATGAAAAAATATTTTTAAATGAAAACTATCTTATAGTGAGGAAGATGATATTTTAGTTTAGTAATATGTAAAAATTATTCTCATCACCCTTTGTTTTTTACTCTTTTAGCATTCAAATTCCTATTTAAAACAAAACATGCCAGCATGTAGTACAAGAGAAATAAAACAAAATAAATGCAACACCATAATACCCACTTACTATTAAGCATACAATCTAAACAGTAATCAAAGAATAGATAAGAATCAATATACTATACAATAAAAAGAAAAAAAAGGGAGTATGGGATAATGGGAATAGAGCCTTAGCCAATCCTAATGTATCTGTAGGGAAACAAACCCAAGTTTGAGTCCAAAATCCCTAACAAGACCCTAAATTCAACATATCCATGTGGATATGAGGTGTGATGACTATGTACAAGATTGTAGGAAATAGATGTTTGGAAATTGACTATATTTTGTTTCTGATTTGTATGTTTCATTAATTTATTTAATAGACTCCCTTTGCAAAAAAACTTAGTTAACTAAGTACAACAGATGAAAATATATATTGAAGTTTGTATCTAAGATTTCTAGAGTCTGTTCACCATAAACAAGAGAGCCACGATGGCACCACTCTGCATTAGTTTAACACACCTGTATTTAACTTGAATCAATAGGTAAAACAAAGCCTACATTCATCCAATCCCACTTTCTGCATTGTAGATCTGGTTATACTTCCAGTGAAAGTCAAATGAAGGAATTCTAATTTGTGGCTCAAGGAATCCTCAATTATTACTTACTAGTCTCCTACGTCCTCCATTACTTATTTTGGAGTCTCCATGGGAAATCTAAGATGCATTAAAGCTTATGCTTGTGCATTTTGTTGGCAAGCTTCCTCAATTCAGTATGATCCTTATACAAATGATCTAGTTTTTGTCAATCAGAGCAGCATAAGAAGGATAGTAGCAAAATGTTGATAATAGAGATGGCTTCAGTGGTGTCTATGACCAAGTTGTTCACCCACTAATTGCATGGATGGAATCCTTATTCTAAGAATAACAAGGGAGATTGTTATTCCTTACCCAAATTGTAAAAATGATGGTGTAGTTTTGCACCCTTCCATGAAGGGATGTGCATTTCTTATTCTTTTTAATCAGTGTTGCAAACACAACACTGACAAAGAGAGAAGAATGAAGCAAAAAGGACCGAGGCATTGGGAAGGTTTTGCAGCCATTTAAAGGTTTTCTTATGTTTGATTATTGTATAAATAAATAACTGAAATTTTTATATGAAGCTCAAATCCCTTTGTTTATGAATGATGTTGTTTCAGACTACATAATTAGATAGATAACATTGGGCTATACAAAGTATTCTTACAGATTAGCATTTCCAGTTTTTCAATAACTTGTTAATTGAAATCTGAAACTCCAACATGGCCCCCGCATAGTCTTGAATTTTCAAGGAAAATAAGCATTAGAATGACTTGCAATAATTTTTTTTAAAGTGCCTCTAGAATTCTAAGTCTAATTTTGTTATGGTGTTAATCCTTGGAATTTACTAAGAGGTTGACCCTCCAGTTTAGAATGAATTCCCTTGGTATCTATGAGAAAGACATGGGATAAACTAATCCATAGTAAAAATCAACAATTTACACTGAAAATATAATAATACATGTGGGAAATTAGACTTAAACCAAATATCACTCTTAAAAAATATAATAATAACAACAATTAGACAAGTGGCTCAAGAGGATTTCAATTTTTTGGATTCGGTTGGTTAGCACCTAATTCAACTATGAACGTATGAGAGATATTTACAATGAAATTATGCTTAATGGTTCAATGCCTCACGTATGTACCCTTTACTATTGGTTGTTACCCCTTGCAAGATTCAAGTAATATTTTACCAATGTTTATCTCAGGTATTATAGGCACAACCCACCCACATTCATCCTTTCAGGTTTTATGAAAATAATATGATTAAGGTTACCACCTACAAACAAATGACTATGTGGAAGAATCGTGAGTTAGATCTACATGCTTAGATATGGTAGCTAAACCTTAATCACAACTTACCAACCTTAACATCCAAATTTTGATGTCCAATTGGTAAAGATTCCTGTGCCTGCAATGCTTTATGAACCATCTTACATTTGTTACGTATGTGTGAATATTGACAACACAAAGCCAACAACAATGTTAAGATACACACAATAATTCTAGGTCTTAGCAGGTCAAGACATGTGTGCATTTTGGAGGTAGATAATGAGAATTTTGTCAGAGTTTTCTTGTTTTTTTACCATTGGATAATAGGTGGCATAGTTGAGTTTACTGTTAGGATTTTTTCATATTGTCAAAATTGCAGTTTTTGCAAAGTTATGAGTTCCTGACTTTGAATTCAACTACTGTCTAAGAAGCAGACCGTAGTGCAAGAGAGGATTGGCAAAAGAGATATAAGAATGTAGAACAAGCATAGAAGGACCAAAACTTAATTGATAAGACATTGGAGCAGGCAACATTTCACAAGCATTTGTTTTCAAGCCTACACGTTGTACGCCAGTTTGCAAAACCTGTTCACTTTCAAAACATTAAGGTTTGTTCTTCTATTTGAAATATAAAAAATATGGAAAACTTTCTGTCATCGTCTGTATGTCAAACCATCAAACTTTCTTGATGTCAACTCACTTGCAAGACACACCAATATAATGATTTATATTTATAATGTTATACCAGCTTCATTTTTGCTTTGCAAGAATTAGATAGGGGATTGCCTTAATTTTCAGAGGCAAGAAAAGGAATTAGACTGAAAGAAATCAGACAAACAAATGTAAACAGAGAAGTGAGAAATCATTGTACAAAATCAAAATTGCAATCAAACAGGAATAAAGTTTAAATAATCAAGAAAGCATATATATAACTGAATGAATTCAATTGGGAATTAATTTTGAATCAAAACTATAAGACTCTGTATCTGCTCTATGGCTAATGTACAATTGATGGCAGAGGATTAGACAGATACAGTGGGTTGTACCAAGTATTCTTACAGATTAGCATTTCTAGTGTTTCAATAACTTGTTAATTGAAATTTGAAACTCCAACATGGCCCCCGAATAGTCCTGAATTTTCAAGGAAAATAAGCATTGGAATGACTTGCAATAATTGTTTTTAAAGTGCCTCTAGAATTCTAAGTCTAATTTTGTTATGGTGTTAATCCTTGGCATTTACTAAGAGGTTGACCCTCCATTTTAGAATGAATTCCCTTGGTATCTATGAGAAAGACATGGGATAAACTAATCCATAGTAAAAATCAACGATTTACACTTAAAATATAATAATACATGTGGGAAATTAGACTTAAACCAAATATCACTCTTAAAAAATATAATAATAACAACAATTAGACAAGTGGCTCAAGAGGATTTCAATTTTTTGGATTCGGTTGGTTAGCACCTAATTCAACTATGAACGTATGAGAGATATTTACAATGAAATTATGCTTAATGGTTCAATGCCTCATGCATGTACCCTTTACTATTGGTTGGTACCCCTTGCAAGATTCAAGTAATGTTTTACCAATGGTTATCTCAGGTATTATAGGCAGAACCCGCCCACATTCATCCTTTCAAGTTTTATGAAAATAATATGATTAAGGTTACCACCTACAAACAAATGAATATGTGGAAGAATCGTGAGTTAGGTCTACATGCCTGGATATGGTAGCTAAACCTTAGTCTTCCCAAAGAAAA
>APFE030065335.1:152742-178450 GCA_000404065.3 Pinus taeda | reverse complement strand
CATCTCCATATTCATGTTTATCCTTTAGACTTACACTTTACAATACATTTGAATATAATACACATGGTCCACAATGATGATGTGGCATATGACAGTTCATGGCAAGACATGACATGGCACTACTAATATAAATTGCTTGGATGATGTGGCAATGTTAGGCCACTATTGCTGCTATGAGTGATGTCTTCTTGAGAATGATTTGTCTTCCACCTCTTCATGGCTTGGTGATAGGAATATTCAATGATCTCAAGTCTTGGGCTATGGTGATGAGAGGGTGTCCTTTTTCCATGATAGATCATCTTGCATGTTAAACTACAAGATTTTCCTTTGCATGTCTTCCTCCTTCATCTCCTTCTTCAACATCCCACCAGATTTTTGTATCTATAATTCACTCATGACGAGACGACATCAGCTCTAAAACATCCTAACCTAAGATGGTACATTCTAGTCTAGGGACTGAGCCATAACTGAGTTACAAATTGGGAAGAAAGGCTTAGTGACTACGCATTGCGTAGTCCCAATAGATAGGGTTGATGCTTGAGTTCTAGAACTGGGTAATGCACAATTAAGGCTGGGATGAGAGACAATCTTTGTGCAGTTTTGGGAGGCAGTGGGTCAGGCTGAGGGGAATGAACCTTAGGAGAATCTTCTGTGTATTTTTCAAGGATAAGGGAGGTTGGTCCCTTGTGGGGTTATGTATTTCAGGGGCATAGTGATCAAGTGCTCAAAACACCATGTACTTCTTGTCATCGTGAATCACACATAACTTGGTTCACACGAAACGGACTCCGTATGACTCCAGAAATGAGTTATGTTCACTTTCCCAAATAGGTAAATTTTAAAAATAAATTGACAGCCTAGTGAGCAGTCACTACTGTTGATGTGGTGCTGACTCGATAGGGTATGTCGTAATTGACTTTGTCAACGGGCTCCTCAGTGAATCACAATGTGACAAGTGGATTCTTTTCATTGATCGAAATTCTATGAGTTTTATTGGTTGGAAGGGTGGCCAACCACGGGCTGACACATGGCCCAACCAAATGCTACCACGTGGCAGCCCGGGAGGCCACCAAAATTTTGGTCATGATTCAGGCAGAGGCAGTGGGGGTTGAACCCGTGACCTCCCAACACACACCAAAGCCATTTACCAATACATCGCGGTGGAAGTTCTTAACATGTAGGGAACGAGAGTTCTATTCGAAATTTAATGCCACACAATTGGGGGGTGGGGCCAACCCTTGGACACACCACCAGACATGACCACCGACGGAGGAGGAGTGGGGGCTCGACCGAACGAGGCAGGCTGTTAGCCTTAGCCTTGAGCACATGGCCCCCCACGTGGCCAGAATTTTTGTTACATAGGTATTTGTGGAGATTTAAATTGTCCGACAATTTCACGCGGTTTTCAGTGAAATTGTCACTCTATTAGCATGTTTCTTGGGTGAAATTGTATGATGATGCCGAATTTCGGGGAATTTGTGGTTGGATTAGCAAAATATTGGGAAAGGTCATAAATTCTACAGGTTTTGACCAAATCAGGAGTAGAAAGAGGCTACACATGAATTTTTGGGCATTCTGGAGCCATTGGAACATGTATTAGAGAATTTTGAGCATTGTAAACTAATGTATTCACACTTTTGAGCATAATAGATAGGGCCAAGCCATTGGAAGCTAGGCCAATGAGATGTAGCCCAGGAGGGGTGAACTCCTTCATCATGTGCTGTTGTGGTACAATTTATGGTTATGTTTATGTCTGTCATTTTTTGTTGTTCAGTCCTTTGTTTATGTTAAGTTACACATAAAAATTAGATAAAAACACTCATAAACACATAGTTAAACTTGCAAACAATATCATAAATCCTCAAGCATATTTATTATAGTTTGAAAAGGAATTTTAACACAACAAACTAATTTTCTTAATCAGATCAAGTTTGTTATCAGAGCTCTTGATTTTATTTGTGCTTAACTGTTTTCAAATGAATGTCATGCTTACAAGTTTAAAACTTAAGAGAGGAGAAGGGAAGCTAGTTGAAATCCCTGAAGTTGGGTCAAGGCAAAGGAGGACAAGGTTTCCACAATATCCATCACCAGTTCTTCATCAAGTCGCAGTTGAGACTCCAGTGAGCATGTCTAATGAAGGAGAACCTACAAACATGATAGAATATGATAAGGTCTTTAGGAAGGCTTTCTTTGATATAATAGAGACGATGAAGGTCCTCTATGAAGAGAGGAATACCAGACTGCGGGGTGAAAGGTCCAAACCTCCCAAAGGAGAAGGTTCTTTAGGAGGAGGTAATGGAAATGGAGGTAAACCTCCACCCTCTCCGCCATCTTCTTCATCTTATTCTTCACAAGCAACTTCACCCTCTTCCACTAACACAACCCTTACTCATACTCATTAACATACCTCAAAAGGAATTGATAAATCACCCTTGTTAAAGCTTGATGTTAAATTTGAACTGCCCATGTATAATGTGAAGTGAATGCAGAGAAGCTTGATAATTGGATTCGTCAATTGGAGGTCTATTATAGAATTCAAAACCTTCAAGAGGATGACATAAAGATTCAATTAGCTTCCTTTAGGATGGACGTTGCAACATTAGTATGGTGGGAATCAAAGACACAAGGGGAGATAAAAAAACATGGTAAGATCTCAATTTTGTGGTTTGATTTCATTGTTGTAGTTAAAAGAGAATTCTACCCTCTAGTTTGTATGTAGAAAGCCATCATGAATTGGTAGAACTTTAGAAAACTTAAAGGTCAAAATGTGAAAGATTACACCCAATAATTTAGAAAAAGGTCTCTAATGTTAGGTGTAGATTTGCAATTTCAAGACACGTTGTTGAGGTAGATAGGGGGTTTACATAGTTACCTTAGGCATACTATCCTTATCTTTAATCCCAATAATATATGAGGTGTGTGTGCAAGCCACTCATCTTGAGGCAAGAGGGAAAAACACTCCAGAAGAGTGTAGTAAAAAGCTGTTTAAGGTTAAAGAAAAAGAAAAGGGGTTCAAAGGAAAGAAAAATGCATCCATTAAAAAGGAAGGAGAGAAAACAGTACATAAACATTTTTCCAAAGAGGTTCATGATGAAGCTAATTGTTGGAAGATTCATCCCGAGATGAGGCCTAAGAAATTCAACAACAAAGGAAAAGAAAAGACAACTTCCATCATTCAAGAGGATTTAGGATTCAATTCGGGTGATGAAACTAAAATTATAGCCATGGGTATAAAAGGAAAAGAATCCATTGCTAGCACTAGTATATCAAATTGTCACACTAGTACTCCAAATGAAGAAACAAGGATTGAATTATTTCTTGTGAGGGTAATATCCAAACATACAAAAATCGACACACTATTTGATAGTGGGTCCCAAGCCAACTTGAAATCTGATGACTTAGTCAAAAAACTTAATCTTGAAACTATTTTACATCCCAAGTCATATCCATTGGGTTGGATATGCAAGGACACAATCTTACAAGTTACAAGAAAAGGTTTTCTTCGATTTGCAATCAAACCAGTCTTCATTGACAAAGTTGAATTAGATGTTGTACCACTTGATATCTTAGGAATTTTTTTGGGTAGTCCTTACCTCTATGATAGAAAAGAAATCGTCTATCATCATGAAAAAAAACACCACTTGTTCAAGGATGGTGTGGAGTATATTGTGAGAGCTCATCGCAAGAAACTGAATCTTTCATTAGCTAATGTAGGGCAAAAGAAAATACTAGTGAATTCAAGCAAGAATTTAGTGCTTCTTATGATCAAACCCAATGTTGATGTTGATTATGAAGCATTTGATGGTTGTAATTCAAAATTGAAAACTGATTTGGTTGATGTTGTTAACCATGATGATGAGGTGTTTCCAAAAGAAAAGGGATTTTCTTCCTAGAGGAGAATCAAACATGAAATACCATTGCAACAAAAGTGTCTTCTTCCTAACATTGACATGCATTGGATGTCAAGAAGGGAAAGTGCAGAAATAAAGAAACAAATCCATGGATTGTTGAACAAAAGAATCATCCAACCATCTCCTTAACCATGTGGTGCACCTATTTTTTTGGTTTCCAAGAAGAATGGAGAGCATTTCATTAAATGGGATTCAAGAAGTGGCTATCATCAAAGTAGAGTTGTTGAAGGAGACATATGGAAGACAACATTCAAAACAAATAAATGTTTGTTTGAATGATGTGTTATGATTTTTTGTCTTTGCCATGCTCCTACTACTTTCATGCATATGAAGAAATATGTATTGAAGCCATTTCTAGGCATGATAGTCTACTTGGATGACATTTTCATTTTAAAAAAAGAATTCATTATGAACATGTCATGTGTGAGAAAAAAATGCTTGATGTCATATGTCAAGAACATTTTTTATTGAAGATGTCAAAATATATGTTGGATAAAACTTATTTGATGTACTTGGGCCATAATATTGGAGAAGGTGAGTTGAAGTTAGACCTCTTCAAGTTTTATGCCATTATGGATTGGTCAATGCTCAAGATAGTCATTTGGATAAGAGGTTTCTTGGGAGCAGCCCAATGTTGGAGGAAAGATTTTGTTAATTTTTCTTCTATTGTATCTCATTTGCATTATTTGGTAGTTGTGCAAAAGGTCTTCCAGTGGGAAGGCAAACAACAAGAGGAATTTGATGCTTTGAAACAGAAGATTAGTTCAACCTTTATACTTGCTCTTTTATACTTGAAAAATGCATTTTAATTTCAGGTTGCTATATGCAACTATGCCAATGGCAAAATCCTTATGCAACATGGTAAGCCCATTTCATTTCATTCAGAAATTTTCAATGGTGCAGTGATCAATTTGCAGCAACAAAGGCACTTTCATTGGATGGGTTTTCTTCTACTATTCAACTTGGTCAAAAGGAATAAGAAAGGTACAAGTGACAAGGTTGTTGATGTACTTTCTAGGCCTATATTTTGTATAACTACTTTCCTCAAGCATCATTTTGTTTTGCATGAAAGTTATGTTCAACAAAATATATACTTTCAAGATATACATTCAAGCTTGAGTCAAAGGAATCAAGTAGAGGAATTTGTTTACCGTTTACATCATAATGTGTTTTATCATCTTGGTAACAAGGACGTTTCTATGGATAGTAACATGAACAAAGCCAAAGAGTTCATTTAATGACTCCAAATGGTACATCAAACAGTGCAAGATCAGCTTGAAAAGAGCAAAGGCAAGTACAAAATAAGGCTCGATAAGCATAAGGTAGGTCACAAGTTCCAAGTCAGCGATGAATGGAACGAGATTAGAAAGGTGAGGGAACTTTACCCTCACTTGCTAGATAACTAAAAGTGATATTTTAGGGTCCAAAAGGCTTCCAGTGGGGAGGAATGATTAGGTGCTCAAAAAATAGCTCAAAATTCAAAGTTTCCATATCGGTGTGGAACCTGGATGACTGCGTAGTTCTCATCATCCTAAATTTGGCACAACTTGTTTCGCACAAAATGGACTTTGTATGACTCCAAAAATGAGTTTTGTTCACTTTCCAAAATATGTGAATTAAAAGAAAAAATTGACAACCTAATTAGCAGTCCATACTACTGACATGGCACTAACTTGGCAGGGTATGTGGCCGTTGACTTGGCCAACGGGACCCTTGATGAATCAGAATTTGACAAGTGGCTTCTTTTCATTGGTCGGAATTCTACGATTTTTATTGGTTGGAATGGTAGCGAACCATAGGCTAACACGTGGCCCAACCAGAGGCCACCACTTGGTAGCCCGAAAGGCCACCAAAATTTTGGTCATAGTCTAGGAAGAGGCAGTGGGGGTTGAACCCATGACCTCCCAACGCACACCAAATCCATTTACTGATACACCACGGAAGAATTTCTTGACATGTATGGACTACGTGTTCTATTTGAAATTTAATGTTGTGTAGTTTGGGGGTAGGGCCAACCCGTGGACACACCACCACACATGACCGTCGATAGAGGAAGAGTGGAGGCCCAAATGGCGGGGGTGGGTCATTGGCCTTAGCCCTAGGCATGTGGCACCTTAGGTGGCCATAATTTTCGATACATAGTCGTTAGCTAACATTTAAAATCTCTAACAATTTCGCTCGATTTTTGGAAAAATTATTGCTCTATTAATGTGTTTCTAGGTCGAAATTGTAGGATGATGCTGGATTTTGGGGAATTTGTGGTGTGATTAGTAGAATATTGGGAAATTCCATAACTTCTTTAGTTTATTACCAAATCAAGAGTAGAAAGAGGCTACACAGGTATTTTTGGGCATTTTGGAGCCATTGGAATTTGTTTTTGAGCATTCTGAGCATTGGAAATTGATGTATTCAAACTTTTGAGCATAATAGAGAGGGTTAAGCCATTGGAAGCTTAACCAAGGAGACGTAGCCCAGGAGGGCTGAAATATTTCATCATGTGATGTTGTATATTGTTTATGGTGATGTTTATGTATGTCATTTGTTGTTGTTTAGTCATTTGTTTATGTTAATTTGCACATAAAAATTACATAAAAACAAACAAAAATCCATGTTTAAACTTGAAACAAATATCATAAATCGTTGAGAATATTTAATATAATCTGAAAAGGAATTTTAACACAGTAAAACTAATTTTCTTAATCATATCACATAGGGAGGTATATTTTTTCTTGTGCTTGGGCAATGCATAGTTTGGGACTGACTAACTAAAAGGATTGCATAATTTTGGAAGGGAAGGCTAGGTCTTGGGCTTAGGAATTCCATAATGCAATAGTCCTAGGGAATAGGAACTATGCATTGCACAAATATAGGGATCAAGGTCATAGCCTGCTGATTGGAACTGCTTATTGTGCAATCTAGGCAAGCTAGGTGAAGCTAGGTTGAAGGGCCAAGGATATTCTTCCGAAAAGTCTAAGTGTTGGACCAATGAGACTAACAAGTTAAGTAATGAAGCTTCAACTATGTACTAACACTTAGAATTCTCTACAACTCAACAAAATTGATCACCCATGACACATGAACAACACTTTCACTTATGTGTGACCGCTTCATGACCAGGTACGACAAGTGCGACACCTAAGATAGACTTTATGACGACTGTGATGACACTTGCGCGATAATGCTTAAACTTTTTTGAATGAGTGTGATGGGTGTTTACATGGTTATAAATATGGATAAACAAAAATATGAGCCCTTGAAACTACTACAATGATCTTATGCATAAAGTGAGACATCTAGTGTGAAAAAAGACAACATCCTGCCTATCTTGCAAAAGGGAGCAGAATACTTAGCGAAAACACATGGAATGCTTTTTAGTTTTTGAGACCATACCTGTCATTGAAGACATAATGATATGAAAATGATAAGCTATCATTCATATTACACTAACAAGTGCATTTCAACTTCATGAATGATGTGCTTTATTTTTCGTACCTTCCCTCCAAAGGGTTGGGAATTAGATGGAGTCTTCATGTAGTCATGATCTCTAATCTTCTATTATACCCCAGGGTTCCTTGGTCTTCTTATATGATGATTATATTTTCTCCTCGGCTCCTTTAGTTCCATCTAGCATGTCCTCCTTCATATCCTTGTTTATCACCTTGCCATAGTGTAAGAGAGTACCTGCATCTGCAAATCACACATGACTAGACAACATTAGTTTGAAAACCCCTAGTCTAAGATAAAACACTTGGATACATGAACTGGGCCATGAAGAAGTGATAGGTTAAGGAATAAGGCCTAGTGACTATGTAATTTCATAGTTCAAGTAGCCAAGGGTCAAGCTTGATCACTGAGACTGCGCAATGCACAACTCAGGCCAGGCTGAGAAAAATTTTTGCACATTCCCCACTGAGGGAAAAAATTTCGCAATTCTCACTAAGGGATAGAATTTCACAATTCAAGCATGAAATGGATGTTGTGAGATGGGGTCTTGGGAGGAAAAACTACACAATTTTATGAGGCAAGGGGGATTGGGAAGTTGAGAGGCTTAAGGGACATAACTATGTAGTTTCTGGAGGTAGTGAGCTTCGACTGAGGGAAGGAAACTAGAGGAAGTATTTGTGTAGTTTTGGAGTCCAAGGGTGTTATAGCTCCAAATATCACTTTTATGGTTTGTGATGCTGCACTCATGGCCTAGGGCAACCCCTCCTTCCAGACCTAGTCCAAAATTTAAAAAACAGTGCTTTATCCCTTATACGTGACATTTCCCTGAGTTAAACGTGTGTATACGCGGGTAGGCATATACCCAACCCGTGTATATGTATTAAAACACTTAAAAAAATATAAAACTCCTTAATTTCGGGTGGAGATCGCGGGTTTTACCTGTTAATCACCTGTTACTGCTCGTTACCCAACTGTTCCCAACCAACTCCCAACTAAAAAACTACTTTGGGAGAGGTATAAAAAGACCTCAAAGGGAAGGCCTAAGGGAGGGGAGAAGAGAGAGAAAGGTTATTATACTGAGATTTTTCCCCTGACCAGGTCTGAAGACCCTTGTGCCTTTTGCACTTCCCCCATTTGTATAGGAAACCCTAGTTTCCTTGTGTGTTTATGTTCTTCCATGACTTACTCCATGATGTCATAAGTAGTGGATGAACATCAACACACAAGGAAACTAGGGTTTACTGTACAAATGGGGGAAGTGCAGAAGGCACAAGGGTCTTCAGACCTGGTCAGGGGAAAAATCTCAGTATAATAACCTTTCTCTCTCTTCTCCCCTCCCTTAGGCCTTCCCTTTGAGGTCTTTTTATACCTCTCCCAAAGTAGTTTTTTAGTTGGGAGTTGGTTGGGAACAGTTGGGCCACGGGCACTAACATGTGATCAGCAGGTAAAACCTGCGATCTACGCCCGGAATTAAGGAGTTTTATATTTTTTTAAGTGTTTTAATACATATACGTGGGTTGGGTATATGCCTACCCACGTATACACGCGTTTAACTCAGGGAAATGTCGCTTATAAGGGATAAAACGCTGTTTTTTAAATTTTGGACCAGGTCTGGAAGGAGGGGTTGCCCTAGGCCATGAGTGCAGCATCACAAACCATAAAAGTGAGATTTGGAGCTATAACAAAGGGAGGTTGGGATTTCTGTTCATTGCATATTTCTAGTAGGCAAGGGAAAATATTGAAGGTTGAAGATGTGAAGTACGCATTTTAGGAAGGCTAGATTAGGCTAGGTTACTAGGAATCCTTTGGAATTTGGCTAATTATGGGATTAGTGGAACCGATGTGAATAGTGATAGAACTTGATTGTGACCACACACTTGGATACTTGGTGATACAATGTAGATTATTGAGGACATATGAAAACATACTTCTTTTAATGAAACAACCTTTGTGGAAACTCATGACAAGTGTGGCCACGTCGATAGACTTTGTGACGATAATGATGACACTTGTGTAATGGTGTGTGAAACTTTGGAAATGAGTGGGAAACATGTCTATATGATGAGAACAACTCACTTTCACAAATATTTCCCCTGAAGCAAGCCAAAACACCCCTTTGCATGACAAGCGATAATTTCCATGACCGAAGAGGACACTTGCTTCATAAAGATAAATGTGTGAATGCCACTTGCTCTCTGAGAAGGGGGATTGAAATGATTAGTTGACAATTAAGTGACTAAGGAATGACTGATCACAACATCTACAGTAGACTCCAGAATTTAAGTATAGTCCAGAATTGTGGAGGGTGTTTTAGCCGCTAAAATAAGTGGTTGGCCTCTAGAAAGCCTAGTTTGGTTGTGCTCGATGTGTTTCATGAGATCCCACATTCATACATGGAATATGGCACGAGGGTGATTGGCTGAAAGAGATATTTGGTTCAACCTAGTCTATGGTTGGGTGGTTCATGGAAGTCCCAGTCCTGGTTGAATTTTTCATATGTTAATGAGAGCTTCTTTTCTCTTGTATGTGATCGGTAAATATACTTGTTTATATCCAAATTTTATGCCTACTATATGCTTGTTATTTATGTTGGTTATATGTTGGTTGTGAGCATGTTTTATGGTAGTGATGATGTATGGCTCTCATCATGTTTTGATTTTTAAATGAATGAATAATGAATATCTGAAATAATAAATGATAATGTAGTTATTGTGATAAGACATCAATGCTTCTTAGCGATTCTATGATAAGCATGAGACTCATATGCTCATATATGTTGTTATCACCCATAGATTGCATATTTGTGATATGTTTGATGAAATTCCTCTCATGGTACTTGATCACGTTTTGTGTTATAGGCTTTGTATTAGTGTCATTTATTGTCTTGGAAATTCTCATCAAGTTTCAGGCAATGGTTTGGAAACTAGCCCTGAAAAAGTGGCCTAAATCTTGTAGTCTCTAGCACATAATTCACTAAAAAAAACTGCAACCTCTCCCTTTTAGGAATTTTGGGAGTGACTGGAGGGTCCCATTTAGATGCATGCCCATGTCATGGGAGAGAATTCATTGAAATATTAGGTTAAACTAGGGGTTGGGCACCTAGAGTGGTGGATTAGCTCCCGGGGGTCGTGTACCAACTAAGGGAGGTCTGTGATGTGTTGGTTCATCAGTTCCACTTCCTTAACTGCACTTAGCGAGTTGAATCATATCATGGTAACTATTTGTCACATGTTTACCCCAGTAGACCGGTTAACTTGGGTAAATGTGGGAGGAGGGTGTTACAGAGTGATATCAGAGTGAGTTTCATTCTCTTTGGGGAATGCCTAGTCTTTGTTATCTTTTGGTGTTATTTGATACCATAGAGTGGTATCAAAGCATAGTTCAACATTTGGAATGGATGGGAAGAGTGTATTTTTCATGCATACATGTCAGTTGCATATGTGTTATTTATGTTTGTGGACTATGTTTTTGTTGTGTGTGCATGGTGGTGGTCATTGTTGCAGTTGTGTTGCCATGTGGATGTCGATGGTGTTGTTGTTGGATGTGATCATCATGAGTGCATGTTGATTATGCATTTGTTATGCATGTCAGTTGTTATGCGTGCATTGTTATTGTTAAGTTTATTGGCCATGAGTTTATTGTAGGCATTTTAGGTCATCATGATGTTGTCGATATGTTATGATGCTAATGTGTTGTTTGAGATACAATAGGAGATGAATAACACAAAATTGAGGTTGCGACACTAGACTTTGGGGTGAGATCAGATCATCATATAGGTTTGTATGTTTGGTATGCATGTATGTGGTTAATGGAGGTTATAATAATTAGGGTTACTTATATGCTTGTTATTCTATTTTTATTGTGGTGTTGATGGTGCTTGACCCGCCAACATTCAGGGGATCTCCTCGATATGAAGTCCCAACTAGACCTCACGTCATTTGGTGTAGGAGTCCCATCCGATATGATTTCCCAGTTTCCATTATCTTAAAGGTTTTCCTTAGCTCTTGCTTGTCATCAAATGAGAGTGGTTTGCTTTGTCTTCGCACATTGAGGTTCGCGTGCCTAGTGAGTGCTTAGTGTTACTTATGTCAAGGTTCTTTCACTGTAGAGGGAGAGGATGGAAGTGACTCTCAAGTCGAAAGGGAGTGGTCCCGACTCTATCAGAGACACACAACACAAAAGGACATGCGTAGCTTCCGGCGGAGTAGACCACATGGTTGCGACAATCACAAACACATAGTGAACGA
Source organism: Pinus taeda (assembly GCA_000404065.3). Taxonomy (NCBI): domain Eukaryota; kingdom Viridiplantae; phylum Streptophyta; class Pinopsida; order Pinales; family Pinaceae; genus Pinus; species Pinus taeda. The sequence goes on along the minus strand of APFE030065335.1, from coordinate 166,848 downwards.
ATAGCACATATAAGACCTAGTGGAGTAGTCCACATGGGTGCGACAGTCATTATAACAAGTTTATGAGAATGGTTCTATCTAGTGTCTGGTGGGATAGCCCACACGGGCGAGAAATTGTTAAAAACTTATACAACACATTTTCATAAGCATATGTATTAGAACAACCAAAATAGTTTAATTGTCTTAATATAGGTTAAAGCAACATGCATTACAAGTGTCCAAAGAATAGTCTAACAAACAAATACAATACATGTGTGAAAACATGTTGGCTTATTATCAAGCTTCTGAATTAAGTGAAAGTTCGAAGACACATCAGTATACCGTTACATGACTAACACTGATAGTGGGGCATTGGAGGTAATTCTCACTCCTCAAAGAAAATACTACAAACTCTCAGGGCTATGTGCGAGGAGCATAGGTGAAATGTCTTTTTCATGTACAAATGAGGCGTATTTATAGCTAAGGGTAAAAAGGTCCCTTGTGATTGTTCAACTTCCCTCATGACTATTTGATTTACATGACCCTTCATATTTTCATGTGGGTCTCTTGGAATTCCACGTTAAATTACATTGATTACAAAAAAATGGGCCATAGTAGTGATGTGGCCGAGATGACTCATGACATTACTCAACACGGCAAAGCTGGTATGTTCATGCTGGTGGTGGTGTGCATGTTGAGCTGTAGTGTTGCTGAGTGATGGATGTGCTCTTGGTGTATCATAGCTTCACCTCCACATGGAAAGGTGTGTCGAGTCTTTGATGGTCTTCGTGTTCGCTTGATGTTTCTCATGCATGTCTCTCCCTCGGTTGTACTTTGGCATGCTCAATGTGTCTGTCCATTCATGAACAAGTCTCCTTGCATGCGCTACTTATTCAACCAATTCGTCGTCGCGCCATATCTCATCGATGTACCTATATATGAAAGAACTCATGATGAGATGACATCAAATCTAGAAATATCCCAGTCCACCATGATGCATTGTCTTTCTCTTTCATATTTAGGTGACCAGGAGATAGGACAAGGCTCTGAAGCTATGTGAAGCACATTTCAGGCCAGGATGCAGGCTAAGGGCACTTTCCATGAAAATTTCAGATAGGTCACTGGGAGGTTGTGATGGGCAATCTAGATCAGCAGTGACTTTCCATGGGATCTGGCTTGGTTCGAGGGAAACTCTACGCAATTCAGGGAGACAGTGCAGGCAGCAAGGGCAGACTGGTAGTGAAAATTGCACAATTTCTCTGGGGAGCTGGTAGCGGTTTGTGGGAGGCTACTATTAAAAACTGCACAAATCTAGAAGGTTGACCTGCTGGACCTGCGTAATTTTTAAGTTGAGCGGGATGTTGGGAAACTAGGAGACTACTCATGAAAATTGAGTAGTTTTGAGGAGGAGCAGTAGGCTGGCTGACAAGTGATTGGTTGGAAAAACTGTGCAATTTTTTAAGGCAGTGTAGTGGCAGACAGTGGGTGTCTATCTGGAATGTTTGCGTAGTTTCTTTAGTTAGCGAAAGTGAGCATGCCTAGAAGCTTATGCGCAATTTTTTGGAGGAGTGAGGCCCACGGTCACTATCTGGTCAAACTCTTTGGTTGGCCACCTAGAGACTTCGTTGATGTTTCTTACAGGTAGCGCAGATTGAGATGGCTTGCTGGAAAACTTTTGTGTTGTTCTAGTAACAGTTAGTTGAGTTGATTCTAGGATTACGCAGTGCAAACTACCTAGGAGGCATCCTCAAGCTCTGTGAAATTCTGGGCAGCAGTACATGTTCATTGAGGGTTGAAGCTATACAATCCAACTCAGCGAAGGTCCGATTGTTGGGGTTGGTCTGGTTGACATAGAATGACTAAGTGTGTGAATGAGTGACTTTGTACATGCATGGCATTGTGAACACACACTCAACATGACTTGATGACAAGATGCCTTGAACCATCAAGAAAGCATTCACTTAGTATGACTAATCAACGGTGTGAGTGACAAGCGCGACACTTGTGATAAATCATTGAATGATTGTCATGACACTTGTGCAACGGTGCATAAAACTTCATGGGTGAGTGATATGGATGTTTACATAGTGAATACAACCTATTCACATGAATATGAACCTTATGCATAGCAAGAACATGGCTGTAAGCATGACATTGTGACCATCATGCAAAAATATGTCCGATGAACGGTCAAGCAAAGGCAGGTGCAAAGACTCAACACGGGCCCACGGGCTAAACCCGAGTGCTTGCAAACATCAAGGAAAAATCCAAGGAAGGCTCCAAAATTGGATGCAGGCCAAACTTTTAGAGGGTGTTGCAGCCACTACAACACTTGGCAACACACTGGTTGAAATCCAAATTCTTTGTTTTGGTCCATTGATAGCACAGGGCCTTGGTCTTTCAAGGAGTATTGAATTATTGTATAGGTTAGTTCGGCCTCACCACTTACCCCATGGATAGACATGATTCACCTTTCTCCAACTCAGTCGAACACAACGAGAAGTTTTAGCTTGATCATTGTTTCGAAATCGGGAAGGGTAGTTTGGCTCATGAGTTAAAATATTTCAGAGTATAATTTTTCATCTCTGGTGTTGATCTGCTGCCAATAGGCCTAGACAGTGCCCTAATGGAGTCACACATGGACACATGCATTGCCCCACTGCTAGCGAGCCTAGTTAGTACCTAGGTAGAGTTGTGTGCTTCACCTCTCTACATAGGAAGCCTTTCTCTTCTTCCACCTTTGTATTTTTTTTAAAAGAGGACCGTGCATAGGAATTTATTTATTTTTTGGGTGGAAGAGAGATAGCGACTTACTGAGAGAATCATAGGTTGTTCCTTCAGAGAAGCACTCAAGACCTCTCACATAGGTTTACTCGTTTATATTGTCCCCTTCTCTATTTCTACTAGTTGGATGAGCTTGAACACACAAAGCAGAAGGGTGAGGACATGCATGGGGTTTCCCAATGTGGACACAGTTTTCATGGTTGGACCTAAGCTTCCCTTGCAGACAACTCATATTTTCTGTCAGGACATCATCGGTCGAAGGTTATAACCAAGCACAGAGAAGATGGACATAGGACTAGCCAAGTGTTGTAGCGTCACAAGACTCCTTGGATCTCAGTCACATACTTATTCAAAAGCTAGAACTTAGTAGAGGGAAACACTTATTGGAAAAATAAAAAATAGCATGATACTAAGCAAACAAAACAAAGCAAAGAAAAAATAGAAAAGTAAAGTGGAAAGACAAGCAGCAAGAAAAGTAAGAAAGCAAACAAACCAAACCAAGTCAGCAATCAAATAAACATGTAAACTATAAATAAAAGGCAAGAACTAAAGAAAACACTACTCCTACTCCTATTCTATATAATCAGGGTTATATGAAATGAAATTTCAAGTGAAATGATCATAGGAATACCTGACTTTCAACCACAAAGATATAAAAGATTAATACAGATAAAAAATAGTGTGCAACAGAAAATACAAAAACTTGAAAAACTTGCACACGAGAGAGAAGGTCTCGCCTATGGGCAGTAATATGTGTCACAACCACCCAACGCACATGCTTACCTCTTTGATGACTACTATTTTTCAATGAACCTCAGAGGCCTCTTACTAGTGTGTGTTATTTTGCACTACATTTCTTAGCGAGTGCAAGGAAGGACTGAACCTTGTTACATGTAACACAACTCACCAAGTAAGATTTTTCCATCCATTTAGTGATTAGATCATAAAATTCGTGATGGTTGTTTTGAAATACTCGTGATCTTTGAAAATTAGGATTTCTGATTCAAGAGAGGGGATCACAATGGGAATTTGATATGGATAGATAGATTTGATTATTCTCTTCAGTCATATCAAGACAGTGAGGGCCTATCATAGCCATCAATGTAGACTAAAGTGCCTCAACTGCTTGACATAAGTTCAAGGAGAAAGATATTACACTGTGAAGATCATAGTACACGAAGCGAGTTTCATTGGATGTACTATTAGGAAAATGATAAACTATATGACAGCCACCCAAGATAGAAGAAAAAACAGACTAGTTGGTCGAGGTGCCAGATTCCTAGCTTGACATGAACAAAGAATGTTTTTGAACAATCTTGTGGACGCTGTGAATGAGGGAACCAAGTTTGATATGCACTAGGTATGACAAAAAACCCACCCTCAACTGGTGAAAATTACACAAGAATCATGGTCATCACAAAAATGTAGAAAGAATGCCATCACTGTGAATGTGTGAGGCCAGTTCGGGTATCGTGAAATGAGAGTAACTTGATTTTCATGATAGGTTGTGTGCTCGTCATCACACAGGGAGATTTTTGGTGTGATGAGCAGGGAGATTCGATGTTCAAAATTCCCAAGAAGATTAAGGACTTGAACACGAGAGAGAACACCCGATAAGTATGATTTTGAACAAATACAGTCTTTGAGATTGTCAACTTCACTATTCCATGATTGCATAAGGGATGGACACTCCTAACCTGAATTGGATGTAAGAGAAGTGCATGAAGAAAGACATGTTGTAACAAACTCGTGGATTTAGCCATTAGTGAAAATTTGAAATTTTGAAATATCACACCTAGAATATTAAATATTCTTTACAAGGGTCCACATTGAGTGAAACCATGCAGATAAATGGATTGTGCGTGAGAAACCATATTTTATTCAGTTCAAGGAGCATACAAGAGTCGTTAGGTCTTAACATAACCATAAATGGATGTTGAAGTGCCTCGACTCCCTGGCATGTCCCAAACTTTATAGAATTGAAAAATGGCATTTTGAGATGTGAACCAGATCATTCATGACTTGAGGATGGCTATTGTCATTGATTTCAAAACTTCTCTTAGGATGGAAGCCATCTCTGTCACAGGCTTCATCAAAATTTCCAGCTTTAGCAAGCTAACTTGATGATTTTTCTTCATGCAACACACAATATGATGACGAGTGGGAAGAGTCTTGTGCGTTGAGACTGTTTTCATCATGGATATCCTCACTGCCTGGTACTGAATGAGGATATAACTCATCAAGTGTAGAAGCAAGAGAATAGGGAGTATCCCCACTACATGTAGATTTTTGAATTGTAGGACACACAGGAAAGTGAGGGGCAAAGAAAGTTTCGATATGGACGTCTGCTTTGACCAATTGGGATTCCAGATCTAAGTTAGAGTGTACATGCAAGGAAAACATATCACATGATGTGCTTGGGTGTTCATCACGACATATGGAAGCATGGGAGTGATGATAGCCCAAGTCTGGAGGTTGATTGAAAGAATTAATTGTGCATGATGTTTTAGCAAGATTAACGGATTGAGAATCGATAAAGAATGGAAGCTCAATGTTTTGATGTGAACCATTTTGAAACATAGAAGAGGAATTGATCGTGTCTTCACCTTCCTACTCCTCCACTTGTATAATGATATTTCCTTGCACATGACCACAACTTGAGCCAGCAACTTGAAATCAAGAGAATTTATGCATCTAGCTTGTGAAGTGGATTGATCAAGCGAGTTATGGTATAAGAAGGCATGCCTTGTAGATGATGAAGGATAGAAGAGACACATAATACACTCAAGGCTTGGGTTATGAACACTGATATCCTCTTAAAGAATTGAGGAATGAGTCTTCTCCATAGGATTTCTGAGCCATTCTAGAATTTCCTCCATTGGAGTGGGAGATGGATGAGAAGATGAGTTGGGAACATGTTGTGAATATTTCTTAGCTTTGTGACCATTGCAAGGGGGTACCATTGCATATATTTCTTATCCTTGGACTACTATGAGGGGGCACCCGCTTTGAGAACGGAAAGAGAGGAGGACACAATACAAATGGGGTGTTGGTCTACTCCTCTATAAACTAAGGGGCCTCATGATCCGCAAGAGTTGAGGGAGAAGGGAAATTAGGAGGTTCACCATGTCGGGAAACATGAACCAAGCATTTCAACTCTTGGCTCATGAATTCAAGGTCCAAAAACCATTCAAGAATTTCATGATAGAGGTGAACGAAGCAGGTAGTAATGTCCTCAACTAATTTGCCAGACTTCATTCCTAAATGAGAGATTCTTTCATATACATCTTGGTAGTTACACTTATCGAAGGCTTGATGGAGATCCTTGAGGAGTGTGAGAAGGGAATGGATGGAAGCAGGTGGCAGGGTATGACTTCATCGATTAGCATGACCTTCAAGGGTGAGGAAGAAAATAATGCAAACAAGCTCTTCACTATTGATTTCATTAGATTCACAGAAATGAAGAAAATCATACATGTGCTTGGTTACGGACGTTCTGTCCTCACTGTCAAACTTTAACAAGGACAAGTGATTAAGAAGCTCATCAGGGATTGATAGTTACGAGAGAAATGAGAGAAACACCCTGGAAGAATGAATTGTGTATGATCCATTTGGTGAGAGATTCAAACTAGATGTAATGGGATCGGTTTGTCATTTGGTGCTCCTTCTAGTGCCATAAATGTTGACGGTGGTCAACCCACCAACATTCAGGGGATCTCCTTGGTATGAAGTCCCAACTATACCTCATGTCGTTTGGTGTAGGAATCCCATCCAGTATGATGGCCTGGTTCCTATTGTCTTAAAGGTTTACCTTATCTCTTGCTTTTCAGCACATGAGAGTGGTCTTCTTTGTCTTTGAACAATGAGGTTCACATGTGTGGTGAGTTCTTAGTGTTACTTGTGTCAAGGTTCTTTCACCGTAGAGGGAGAGGGTGGAAGTGAGTCTCAAGTAGAAAGGGAATAGTCCCAACTTTGTCAGAGACACATAACACAACAGGACATGCACAGCTTATGGCAGAGTAGTCCACACGGATGTGGTAGTCACAAACAAACAGTGAATGGATAGCACGTACAACACCCAGCGGAGTAGTCCACATGAGTGTGATGGTTGTTACAACAAGTTTATGAGAATGGTTCTTTCAAGTGTCTAGCCAAATATCCCACATAGGCGAGACAACATTAACAACTTATACAACACATTTTCATAAGAATATGTATTAGAACAACCAAAATAGTTCAACTATCTTAATACATGTTAAAGCAACATGCATTAAAAGTATCCAAAGAATAGACTTACAAAAACATACAATACATGCGTGAAAAAGTGCTCGCCTATTATCAGGCTTTTGAATTAATCGAAAGTTCCAAAACACATTGGTACAACATTACATCACTAACCTTGATGATGGGGTGTTGGAGTCACTACTCACTCCTCAAAAAAAATACTACAGAGTCTCAAGGCTATGAGGGAGGAGCCAAGGTGAAATGTCTTTTGCATGTACAAATGAGGGGTATCTATAGCTAAGGGTCAAACTGGCCCTTGTGACTGCTCAACTTCTGTCATTACTATTTGACTTACATGACTCTTCAACTTCACATGACTCTTCAGATTTACATGTGGGTCTCTTGGACATCCACGTTACATTACATTGATTACAACAATATGGACCACAGTAGTGATGTCTCCGAGATGACTCATGACATGACTCGACACGACAGAGCTGGTCTGTTCATGCTGCTAGTGGTGTGCATGTCGAGATGTAGTGTTATTGAGTGATGGATGTGCTCTTGGTGTATCATGGCTTCACCTCTGAATGGTAAGGTGTGTGGAGTCTTTGATGGTCTTCATGTTCGGTTGATGTTGCACGTGCATGTATCTCCTACACTCGTACTTTGGCATGCTCCTCGCGAACAAGTCTCCTTGCATGTGCTCCTTGTTCATCCCATTCGTCGTTGCGCCATGTCTCATCCATGTTCCTGTATCTGCAATCACTCATGATGAGAGGACATCAAATCCAAAAATCTCCTAGTCTACCATGATGCATTGTCTTTCGCTTTCAGATGCAGTTGACTCGGGGAGAGGACAAGGCTCTAAAACTATGTTGAGCACATATCATGGGAGGATGTGGGCTTTGGGAACTGTCCATAAAAACTTTGTAAAGGTCACTGGGAGGCTAACATGGGAAATCCAGATTAGCAGTGATTGTCTGCAAGATCTGGCTCAGCTGGAGGGCAAATCTACACAATTTTTTTAGGGAGACAGTGCAAACAGAAGGTGGAGATTGGCAGTGAAAACTGCACAATTTCTCTAGGGAGCTATTAGTGGGCTACAGGAGGTTGTTAGAAAAAACTACGCAGAGCTGGAAGACTAGCCCACTAGACATCCCTACACAATTTCAGAGCTGAGTAGGATGTTGGGCAGTTGGAAGACTGCTCATGAATACTACACAGTTTTCAAGAGGAGCAACAAGCTGGCTGATAGGGTGTCTGGCTAGAAACAATTTGCAATTTTTTAGTGCAGTGCAATAACGAGGAGCGGGTGTCTGTCCAAAATGTCTGTGCATTTTCTTCAATTAGCAGAAGTGGGCATGCTTGGCAACTTCTGTGTAATTCTTTGGAGGAGTGAGGCTCAGGGTCACTGCCTAGTAAAACTCTCTAGTTGACCAGTTAGAGGCTTGGTTGATGTTGCTTTTGGGCAACGCAGATTGAGATGACTTGCTAGGAAACTTTTGCGTTGTTCTGGTGATAGTCAGTCAAGTCTATTCTAGGATTGTGTAGTGTAGACTGCCTGGGAGGTAGCCTCAAGCTCTGCACAATTATGGGCAGGAGTACATGTCACTAAGGGCTGAAACTATGTAGTGCAGCTCAACGAAGGTCCAGTCGACATAGCTTTAGGAGAATGACTAAGTGTGTGAATGAGTGACTTCGTACATGCATGACCTTGTGAACACACACTCAAGATGACTTCACGAAAATATGCCTCAAACCATCAAGGCAACATTCACTCAGTGTGAATAGTGGATGGTGCGAGAAACAAGTGTGACACTTGTGATAGATCGTTGAAGGATCATGACGACACTTGCGCGACAGTGAATGCAACTTCATGTGTGAAAGTGATGAATATTTACATAGCGAATACAACTTATTCACACAAACACAAACCCTATGCATAGCCAGAACATGGTTGTAAGCATGACATTGTGACCATCATGCAAAAAGATGTCAAATGAAGAGTCAAGCGAGGAGTGTGAAAGGACTCAACACGGGCTCACGAGATGAACCCTAGTGCTTGAAAACATCAAGGAAAAATCCAAGGAAGGATCTCAAATTGGACGTAAGCCAACATTTTGTAGTGTGTTGCAGCTGCTACAACATGTGGTTACATGTATGATACACACTAGTTGATCAGTGTAGTCATATGCACGTGTAAGATAGTCATGAATGGTAGTAACTTGTTATATGCATTATTATTTATGTTGTATGTTATTTAACTTGATGATTATGTTATATGTTAACTCACTGATGTTATATGTTAGTTAACTTGATGATCATGTTATATGATAACTTTTTGATGTTATATGTTAGTTAACTTGATAATTAGGGTTATTGCATTAAGATCTTGATGTTATATGTATTGTATTGATATAGATTGATTTTTGTATATGATTATGTTTATGACATTTAGGTATGAGTTAATATATTTTGATATTATGTCATACTAACTATTATCACCATCTCACACTAAGGCCTCTTCAAAGAACTAAGATGAGATGATATTCACAAAAGACGGAAAACGAGGTTTGTATCAAGCACCTTAACCTACAAAGGTTAAGTGTAGTGTGTCCACATGAGGAGAGTTCAAAGAACTAGACTCAGGTAATGAGCTAAGGTTCAGACTTATGATTCGAGATGGATCACGACTTATAGAATATACAACTAAGGGCATGGGTCCCCTTGCAATATAAACCTGTTCACATCTAACTAAAACTCTAGTAGCGAAGTACAAGCAGGTTAACACCATTATAGGGCCTTGGCATTGAATGGCCAGCATTCGATTAACGTCCCAGATCCATTCTATCACCCAACAAAAGGTTTCCTCCATTCCATGATACACTCTGCCGTAACAGGTAGGGACCACCCAATAGGTGGTTTCCTCCCATTTGCTATTCAACGAGGCATGTATCAGGTATGACAGTAAAGTGTAAGTAAATGGTGAAATGTGAAATCACCCACTTCCTTGTATAAGCTCGTCGCATTGTCCTCTTGAACCAACCAAAGACTGTCATGTGTCTTCCCTTCATTCCTTCATGTCCCGCCACCTAGGCATACATCTTTGTGTTTGCATAAAATACCTAAGGCCCTAAAGTTATCGCCGAGCAACGATCATTCGGTCCAGTCAAAGAGCCTCTTGCCTAGAAAACAGTGTAAGATTCCTCTATACACTCTCCCAAAGGCCACATATTCCTTCTCGAGTTGCTTTCATTCCCCTGCGGGCTCTAGGTAACTCAACACCCCAACCTCTTTATTTTCTTGCTTTTGTTTTATTCGAATGGATTAAGCATGTGGCACCAACAACCTCCAAAACTCATGGGGTCAAAAACACTGGTGCCGATCTTTTAATAGACACTGAAGCCCATATTGCTGACCCTAACTATCCCTTTCATCTTACAAACCTCCTTTATGAGATATTTGGAGACCATGTGAGGAACGAGGACCCATTTAGGGTTGTGCCTTCTGGGTTATGCTATCAAATTACCCCTCCATTCCATCACATCCCTGAATTCATAACTTGGTTGGTGGATTCTTATCAAAGTTAAAAAAACCGTGTTTTTTCTCCTACAGGTGTGGTAATCCTTGAGATAACCCCTTTTTTTAATTCAGAGAGCTCTCAATTTCCCCGCATCTCCCGCTATGTGCACCTTTACTAATGCAGCCCTAGATGGGAATCTCATGACACTGCCAACAAAAAAGAATCAAGCCTTCTTAGAGAAAATTCTCACTCCAGAAACCAAAACCCTGCCTTCGAATATTCAACTCCTATTAACTCTCTTTAAACCCATTGTTCAGCCAGTCTTAGCCACTATCACTTATCTATTAGGTGGACACACAACCCTACAATTAAGCAGGGTGGCCCTCGGGCATTTTCATAAGATGAAGTAGCCTGGATGCTAGCTAAACATCCCAAAATACCTCTCAGCCTCCATTCACTTCCAATTCAGATATTTCAAAGTCTCCTCTTACTTTTGCTACTCCTCACTATTGTTTTACTTGTTCCTCTATGTCCATATTGAAGAGTTTCAATGTCTCCACCTCGATGTGTTCACTTCCAATAAAGAGAAGAAATTTAGTCTTTGATTGGAATATTTTTGTAAGAAAGAGGCATATTTTTGGTGGATGCTCTCAATTCCTCTCATCCTTCATGGCTATTGCTTACCAAATCATTCATGGAGTCCCACCCCCCAGAATCTTCACTGAGTAAAAGGAACTCCTCCAACTCCACGAGCAAGTTTCCATTGGATATTGGTACCTCTATGAGGACTGTACAAAGGTTCGAGTTTACGAGTGCGAACTTCCTCCCTATCATTTTCCAATGTTTCTACCAATGAAGGTATTCGCCCTTGAGTTAATCACGAAAATCCTCAGTGTTGACCTACTCCATTTTGTACTAGCCAAGAAAGGTTACATCATTAAAATGGGACATTCAGTAGGTCCTTTTGTGATAAGTACCAAGAAATCATTAAAGATAGTTGAGGCCATGCCTGAGGCGTTACGATCCCCAAGGTATCCTTGCTCGGAGAAGGGAAAAGATTAAAGCCTCAACTTATTTCCATGATCCTAAGCCTAAGGTCGAATAGAAAGCTAACTTTGATTTCTAGCCTCCTAATACAGACATGGATATTGAGTCCTCGGTTAGCATGAACCAGACACAAAAGAGGGCTATTAATAGTTTAGGGACAACTGGCATTCAAGAAGGATCTGTTCATAAAAAGGCTATAAGTCAAGGGAAGGAACAAGAAGAGGAGGAAGAATAGCCCATTCAGCTCCAAGCACAAGTGTCTTATAATCCAGGCTTTTAGGTCAACTTGGACATACCAACCATGGCTTGATCAACATCTTCGAATGAGGTAGCCATCCCAAAGTCTGAGGAAAATCATTATGATGCGAGAATAGGTTGGTCACAAGGAAAAATCATCCAAGTAAGGAACATGAGAGAAAAGGAGAAGTTACACCAAACATGGCCTCAAAAATTCCTCCTCAACACAGTTGAGCTGCTATGGATTTAGAGAGGGAGGAAATGAAAATTATATTGAGGCACCCATCCATCCAAACCTTGCCTTCAGGTTCCTAGTTTTAGGATTTGGATGTGTCTCTGGATTTGACAAGTGTCCCTCTAGAAAATAAATTCAACCTACATAGGCAGGAAGGAGAAATGTAACACAATGATATCAATAAGCACAAGATTACCATTTATCGAGCTTAGATATATACAGATAAAATTGTTGAGAAGGTAAAGGTTGAGAAGGTCAAGTCCCATGCTATTTTTCAATATAAGGATTACTATAAAGAACTAATCATGAAAACATGAATAGACCCCGAAGATGATGCAACAATGGTAGAATTCCTACAGGAAATCAAGAAGGAGAATCTAGAGTTGAGGTAACAACTAAAGAGGCATGGGGGTGAACATATTAAAATCCCTGAGTTAATCCAAAGTGAAAAGGAAAATCAGGTGATAATGCAGAAACTAAATGAATGAAGAGAGAGAGTTGCTACCCTAGACCTGATAGTGGCATATTTACAGAACTGGATCAGTTCGCATGTCTGTACAATACTCGTCCCTGATGATTCTCAAAACCCTATTGATCACCTTACTAAGGAACTAACAGAGCTAAACAAATTTGAGGATAAGCTGATCAAAGTTCAAAGGGATTTGGATGTAGCTAATGTCCATTTGACCCAGAAAGAGAAAAACTCCAAGCGGAAAATGAAAACATCGATAACCTCACAAGAGATTTATAGAGTGAAACTCAAGAGAAAAAGGAGTTGAAGACCACACTAAAATGATATTTGGCCCTTATATAAGTCAGGCAAGTGGTGTGGGACAAGATCATCGCGAAGGTTAACCATAGCTGGGAGCAAATAACTTTGATATATGATCAAAAGAAGCTTTGCAATGAATATTCTCCTTCTCTCCAAAATGACAAGCAAGCAAGTATCACTAACTCTCGGTATGCTAAGAAGTAAATTTAGTTTTTTTACTGAGAGAGCAGTTGGGGAGTTAAGGCCACTTGACATATCAGATAGATGGAAACAATAACATAGATTTCTAAGGTTAACTTGAAAGAGGAAGCTACAGCTAAGGTAGAACAAAGTCTAGTAAAGCTACAGAAATAGGTGTCAAGCTTTGATGTCAATTTCAATCAGCCGCCTTGAGATCAGGTTACCTAACGAGTGTGGAGAAAATGGAGAATTTATTACATAAGAAGTGTACAACCTGAACATGACTGAGATTAAGAGCACAACAGGTGTAGCTCCCAAGAAAACACTAGTCCTTAAAGGAATAACCATAACAAACTTCTTGGGGAAATAATTTCACCTTCTCGAGATGGTTAAGGGTATCTCTCAACGCAAACTAGATTATGCAGGGGTGATCAATCTCAAACTCCACTATCGACAATTCAACTCTATTCCACCTCCTCCTCCATCCATGTGGCAGAGATGTGAGAAATTTTCTAATCCTCCAATGCTTCAAATGGTTCATCCACAAGGTTCTACTTCTTTGCACCAATTATCACATCTTCTCGTCGCCCATGAAGATCATGTTTATTGCACAAGCTATGGCCTTTGATTTTACCTTTTATTTATTTTTACCTTATGTTTATTATGCTTTTAACAATACATTCTATTATGGTTAAGAGGGTGGTGCCTTTACGCATGTTGTAGTTTTGATTTTTGATTTTTTAATGATGATAAAGATTAAGGAATATCTTTTTAACAACCTATGCTTTAGAGGCCCTGGTATATATGTTGGCATTATGGTTCTGGTATGATTATATGTTTCAGATGTTGTACTTGATGGCAACACCCATGGCATGGCTCTCATTTTGATGAAAAATAAAGAAGTACGCAGGAGAACAGTTCAGGAGGTGCGTACCCACAGTTATACTGTGCAGGGACCGCGTCCAAATACGCGGGTCACCCATTCATGGGATGCGTACCCCAGTGCACACATTCCAAGGCAGTTAAATGCCCACACGTGGGGTTTCTCATGGTATTTAGCCAACAGTATTGGGTTATCATGGTTTTGGCCCGCGGTATTGTTTATTTTATTATTATTATTGA
>APFE030065335.1:28220-143604 GCA_000404065.3 Pinus taeda | reverse complement strand
TATATAAAGGGAATCTATATGTGATGTCTCCATTCTTTGAAGAACTGCCAGAGACACCCAAGATCTAGATGTTCTAGGCACTGGTCTCATAGCAATTAGAGGTTGTCTCTAGAATTGACAACATCTTTTGGTGCCATTGTCGGGGAACGTATTAGAGGACTTTTCCCTTGGGATAAGACATTGAGGAGCTCTTTTTGAAGGTGAAAAAAGACATCCTGATTGCATATTCATCACCTTGGTGACTCCAAAAATCTTAGTCTCACTTATCATACTTGCTTTTAGAAAGCCCCACAATTGTTCATATACCTCTTAACAGAGAATTCCATCTGTATCTGACGTAGAGAAATTTATTTTCAGAAGAGTCTGGAAGGAGAAAACCCCCACTACAAATTCCACAATTTCGTCATTCTTTGAAGCCTCCTCATTGAGTTCTGAACATGCTATCATTCATTGTTCATATTTTACTCCTAAGATCCTAATATACCTCATAGAAGATGACCTAGGACATCATATTTTCTAATCAAAAGTTAAGGAAGAATAATTCTCAATTGCAACTCCTTTTTGTTTCATTTCCTCCTCCTCCTAAGATTGAAAAAGGTAAATCCATCCTCACTAACAACAATATTCAGTACACTTTCAATCTCATTGTTCCCAGTCTAGCTACTCCAACCACTGTTTTCCTGACCCAACCTCCCCTAGTAAATCTCACTTTGTCCCCATTAATACAGATGGAAGTTATAGGTTTCTTACTGAATAAGTATGCTCCTCTTGATTTTCCCCAACCCCTGAGTGTCATGCCTTAGGACTACATAAAACTTTTACCTAGGTTCAATGGGGAGGATGAGAACACGAAACACAGGCATATCGAAACCTTTTGTACTTTTGTAGAGAATATAAATTTAGAACGATTAGATGTTGCTCTAAGGCTTTTTGTTAAATCCCTCAATGGCGAAGTCAGAAAATGGTTTAAAGCCTTACCTAATGATTCATCACCACCTGGGAAGAACTTGAAAACTCTTTCACACATAAGTGGGGAAAAAAGAGATATCATGAAGATGTCTTCACATAATTCAATGCTATAAAAAATAAACTAGAAGACGATATCTCAGAATTTATAGAAAGGTTCAAAAATAGTATAACAACTTGCCTATTGAGATAAACCCCCCTCAGGTTGCTTCCCACATGGTATTTGTGGGAGAATTTGAATCAAAATTTGGTTTTATCCTAAGAGAGAGAAATTCTAGCACATTAGATCAACTCCAGGTTGATTCTCTTGAGGTAGAGGCAAACTTCACCTTGGCAGGGAAGTCAAGACGAAAGAATGATCTAGCTGAAAAGAAAAAGGGAAAACAGGAAACATCCTCCTCTATCCAAGCTAAAGAATCACAAGATCTAAAGTGGGAAGAGATTGATAAAATAATTAAGAATTTATCACATAAGTTAATTAATCTTGAGCTAGAGAACAAAAGTCTCCCTAAATAGAATTCTCAAAACAATAATCGAAGCTATAATCCACAATACAGGAGGCCACCTTTTCATATACTACAAAGGGAATGAAAATATCAACTCGATCAAATTCCCCCTCCATTATACATAGAGGATGACCCATATGAACAACCACAAGATATCCATGAGATGTAGGGTAACTTGTACTCTTCCTTTTCAGAAGGAGAAAAGGAAAACATAATTCATCACGAGATTGGTCACGACAGGGAAGAAACAAGAAACAAGGAGGACATAGGTGACTATTGTAAAAAAAATTTCGACTTCATGCAAGCACAACTACACCGAAGTTATGACTTGAGATCCTCAATGAAGAGGTCAAGGGAACCTAGACAACTAG
Organism: Pinus taeda; assembly: GCA_000404065.3. Lineage (NCBI taxonomy): Eukaryota > Viridiplantae > Streptophyta > Pinopsida > Pinales > Pinaceae > Pinus > Pinus taeda. The sequence goes on along the minus strand of APFE030065335.1, from coordinate 141,761 downwards.
AGGGAGTTTCTCCCCAAGATACTCTCCCAGCGCCTGATAAAGGGAAAGGGAAGTTGGATCCTAGAACATCCAAGGTAAAAGTCCCTTTAATTAAGGAATGCAATAGGTTTGAATAATGCACATAAGGAAAGCCACATACTCTAATAAAATCTACCTATGAAAATGAAAGAGAAATAGAATCAGGAGGCGTAGAGAAAGGCTAATCTACCTTCAATCTTCAGAGGTAAGTCACAAAGGTAAATATCCTCATTCCTCTAATTGAAATCCTAAAACAACCCACTTATAAAGCCTAAGTCTCTCAGTTCATGCTTCCATCTAGTTCAGTACCATCTCATGATTGTTTAAACCTTCAGGATGAAAGACCAATGGTCATCTTTGGGCCTCATGTTGAAGAGCTAGATCCTTCCACTACACCCTTCTATGTGACCCTCACGATTCCTGACCTCTTATTGAATAAATGTATGCTGCACTCTAGAGCCTTGTATAACCTCATGCCCTTGACTGTGATGGATCAACTTGGTTTACAAATCACAAGACCTTACAAGGACCTCTACTCCTTTAACTCTAAGAGGGTAAAATTCTTGGGAATGATAAAAGATTTGGTAGTGAATTTGGCTCAGATTCCTATGAAGAGCATAGTAATGGATATAGTGGTAGAAGATATCCCTGCTCGATTCAGCATGCTCCTATCTAGGTTCTGGGGTTCCAAAATGGGGGGTTCTATCAAGTTAGATCTGACTACCACCACTATTCCCAATTTTGGAGGTGAAGAAAGAAGGTTGTATAGGGAGTCAATATTAGTAAAAATAGTGACCTAAGCTAAAGGGTCAAAGAATTCCCTTGTATACGGGAAAGAAAATGGCCTTTCTTGTCCACTACTAGAAGAAGATGGGATCATATTAGATGAAACACAAGTACATCTAGTGGTCTAGTTACATTATCAACACAAAGATAAAGGCAAAATGGAAATTATACTTTGATGGGGCCAATTCCAAAGAGAGAAATGGAGCAAGGTATTTTTGGTATCCCTTGACGGTAGTATGATCTCACTCTCATTTAAGTTGGAATTTGAAGAAACCAACAATGTGGTTGAATATGAATAACTACTCCTTGGACTAAAAACAACAAGGAACATGAATATTGAATTCTTAACCGTATATGGTGATTCTTAGCTGGTTGTAAAGAAGATCAGAAATTAGTGCCAAGCTAGGCACTCGAGATTGAGGACTTACCAGAATGAGGTATGGGATTTAATTGAAAACTTATTTTTCCCCTTTAATGTTCAATTTTTTCCCGGGGAAGGAAAAAAAATGGTTGATTCCCTTTCTATAACATTAAGAAACTTCAAACCTCCTCAAAATATGCTTCTCAGGTATGAGGTGGAGGTCAAGTATAGACCCTCTATACCTAATAATGGTAAGCACTAACAGGTGTTCGAGAATGGTGAATAGATCAAATTCTTTACAGAAGTAGCTGGGGAATTTTCTAGCTCAACTATTAACCAAGAAGAGGGAAAAGAGGCTAACCAAGGACCAACCTCATGGGAAGACATAATGGCTAGACACAAAATTCTACAACTGAAAGGGAATACCATTCCTCATGGGCTAGTTCCACTTGAGAGATTATTTAATAAGAATGATGTTTCTTCCAAACCAATAGCTGGAGAGAAGGAAAAATAGGTAGAAGATTGTAATATTGGCTTGGAAGATGAACCCCAGATGGTCATATTATCAAAAGGAATCCCCTTGCAATGTAAAAAAGGGTATTTAAATCTTATCAAAGTCTATAAAGATGTTTTTTCTTGGTCTTATGATGATTTGAAAACATTTGACACTAACATTATACAACATAATATTCCTTTAAAAAATGGAATGAAACCATGTAAACAAAAGCTCATGAAGATTAGTCCTGTCTTAGTCCCCTCTATTGAAAAGGAGGTGAGGAATATTCTATGAGCTAAAATTTTAGTGTCTCTAAGGTATTCATAGTGCGTGGAAAAATTAGTCCCAATCCCGAAAAAGAACGGAGAAATAAGGTTATGTGTGGATTTTCAGAACCTTAACAAAGCATCTTTTAAAGACAACTACCCATTTGCCAAGATGGATTACATACTATAGAAAGTGATTGGATCAACTAGAATGTCCATGATGGATGGCTTCTCTGGTTACAATCAAGTGGTAGTTCACCTAAATGACCCGAATAAAATGGCGTTCACCGCCCCTTGGGGAAATTTCATGTATGCATGTATGCCTTTTGGCCTTATAAATACATGAGCCACATTTCAAAGAGATATGGATATAGAATTTGTGGGGGAACAAGATAATTTTGTAGTGGTATATTTGGATGATATCACACTCTTTTCTAAGACTGATAAAGAACATATGATGCACTTGAAACTCACCTTTGCGAAGTGTAGGAGATATGGGTTGTCACTGAATCCAAAGAAATCTAAATTTTCCCCGAGTGAAGGAAAACTACTAGGACAGATAGTGGCATAGGAATGAGTGAACATCGACCATAAATGAGTGGAGGCCATCAGTCAAATTCCTCTACCCAAAAACAAGAAAGAGATCCAAGTTTTTTTGGGAAGAATCAATTTTTCTGAGAAGGTTCATACCCAACTATGCATAAATAGTGAAGGGTATTACAAATATGCTAAAAAAGGAAAATTAAGTCAAATGGAGTCCTATATCCTGGGAATCTTTTGTTAGGATCAAAGAATCTTTTTCAAAAGCCCCAATAGTAGTTATCACTAACTACTCAACACCTTTATATATATTTTCTTTCGCTTCTCCACATACTACTATTGTAGTTCTATTACAAAAAATAAACATGGTTATGAACAACCCATTACGTTATTCACCCAAGTCTTGAGGGATTCTGAGTTGAAATACAACATCTTGGAGAAGTATGCCTAAGCACTAGTCAAAGCTTTGAAGGCATTCAAAGTATATGTATTCCAGTAAAAGATTACAGCATATGTTCCAACTACAATAGTCAAAGATATCCTGGTGCAAGGGGACAGTGATGGAAAAAGGGGAAGGTGGATCACTAAGATCTAGGAATATGAATTAGACATTAAACCCACTAAGATCATAAAGGGCAAGGGGATGGTCAAGATCCTATCAGAGTCTAACTACCAGGATTTGGGGATAAATGTAATAACTGATGGAGGTGAAGCAGAAGTCCAACAAAATGATGTCAAAACCTCAGAACAAAAAAATTGCACCAAATATGAAATGTCACCTTGGTATAAAAGTATAATCTATTATCTCTTATTCTTGAGGTGTCTGATAGGGCTCGATAAGTCTAAATATAGAATGTTGAGACTGCAAACACAAAATTTTGTCATATCTAATGGCCAACTCTACTGTAAGGACCCTGTGGGGATTCTACTACTATGCTTGGTAGAAGGAGAAACTCACAAGGTGATTGAAGAATTTCATGGAGGGGTTTGTGGAGGTCATTACAACTGGAAGTCCACTACTCACAAAATCCTCAAAGTTGAGTTCTACTAGCCCACGATTTTTGGAGAAGTTCATTCACAGGTTAGATCATGTTAAAAGTGCCAAGCTTTTGCTGAGAAGAGAAAACTTTCTCTTGTCCCCTTGATCCCAGTACATGCAGAAGAACATTTTAGACAGTGGGGACTAGATTTCATAGGTGATATAAATCCACCTTCTAGTTGCAAACATAAGTGGATATTAACTGCCACAGATTATTTCATGAAGTGGCTAGAGGCCATCCCAACTCGACATTCTACTGACTCCGTGGTGATCAAGTTTATGGAGGAAACCATCTTATCACATTTTGGTTGCCCTACCAAGATCATCGCAGAAAATGCTTGAGTCTTTAAATCTACCAAATTCATCAGCTTCTATCAATGGTTTAATATCACAATTGGGTGTTGGAAATAATACTGAGAGGCAGGGGGTGAATCAATATTAGTCAAATCAATAATATTTTTATTTTCATACTCAAATTTTTATATGATACTTCCATGAGTGTAACCCGCATGTACATGCAACTGTGCTTAAGGAAACAAGCATATATCTAGCAGACTAATGATTCAGTTAATTCATCATATATTGATCTTTAATCTGTGCATCAGTACTTCATTAAACATTAAACACTAACCATATGAAGTTAATAACAGAGAGAACCATCACACACAAGAAACACACATGAACACCAAGATTTAAGGTGGAAACCCATTGTGGTTGAAAACCACCTAATGATATTGTCTTTGTCTTCTTTTAATAATAAGAAAATCTGTTTACGACAATGTATTGGTGCAGACTCATACCAGTACGCAGGCTTCTACCTATAGAAGGCTACAACCTCCTCTCATTCTCCAACTTCTACTAGAAGGGAGCTACAACCCCCTAGCTCTTGCACTAGCCGATATGTTTACTAGTATGTAGGCACCGACCTACAGAAGGCCACAACCTTCTCTCATCCTCCAGGGTCCTCGTTTCATAAATTTTTAGACTGGATACTCCTAGAACACAACATCATAATCTGAAGGCCACGTTTCATCTAATTTTCATACTAGACCCAAACAACATTGAAGATCAAAATCAATCACCACTATAATACATCCATTAACTATATTTGCATTAACCAATCACTGAAACTCAATCTAGATCAACCAAACTCAATCAATCATTGACAACCTCTAAACCTCTGATACAAGTGAATCAATCAATCATTCATACTTTAACCGATCAACTGCAACAGATGGATCACTGTAACTAGTTCACGGATCTGAGTTACATTATCATTCATAAGTAGTTTTCAAATTAAAACCATGCTTTAGAGTATATACGCTATTTGGCAGGAGCTAAACTGTGTGTATACGTGGCTTCGCTGAAGCAAACTAGCGTGTAGATTTGCAAACACTTTGATGCACTTCCAGACTTCAGACATAATCACACAAAGAGGATAAAACATGTGTTAGTGATCAGATATAACCCATCCATTATTAGATCACATAATGATAGGTAATTATGATCCTGATCCATCATTATATTTCATTCATCAACAATGAAGCTAATCACAATCAACCAATTTAAATATGCAGAATACTGTCACCAAAAAACAGTCACCAGAACACAATGTAAAACCCAAAATTCTTCATCAACAACCAGAACCAATTGCAACTTCAAAAATCATAGATCACAAGGTATACGCTACTTTGATGTGTCAAACCTACGTGTGTATGTGCTTTTACCAAGGTCAACCAGCATATACATCTGTAACTATTCATTCATAATTTTGCAACTATTCCAGACTTTAGTTATAACTAGATCATAACATTTATAGATCAACATATGCATCAGTATACGGATCTAGAATAAACATGATCAAACCATATAAATATTATTCATTCCAAGCCTTAATATCCCGATCCATCATTAGATCTTGTCCTCCATCAACCGCTAAGGCCCCTCCTTGGTTTAGATCAAGCAGAGCATCATAAACCCATAACCTGCATACTTGATCTCACACTTCATCAGATATTCAATACTTTCTTATTTTGGCCTAATGATATTCTCCTCCTTATATAGTTTTAGGCATTTCTTAATACCATGGACCAAAACCACTTAGGACCAATACCTTAGACCAAGTACCTCAGACCAATACCACAAACCAAATACCTTGGCTCAGATACCTTGGACCCAAAAATTTGTTTTCCCAAGATATGCAAGCTTTTCCTTCTGTGAAAGTGCATGTGTATGTATACGCTCCTTTTGTTCAATGAACCTGTGTGTATACATGACTGGGTCAGGGTGAACCTGCATATAAATTTCTTTCTTCATTCTGTGTAGTGTGAACTGTAATTCTTTGCTATTAACCTGTAGTACTTTGATATTTCATCTGAGTGAGTTTCCATCAAGGACAACACCTGTATCATAATGCCAACATTGGGTACTCCAATACCTATTATACAAAAGGGAATGGTTTAGCTGAATCCTCAAATAAAATGGTAGTGAGAGTGCTGAAGAAAACCATCACAGAGAATCAGAGAAACTGGGACACTCAATCGAAGTTCATTCTCTGGGCTAACAAAGTAACCCCTAAACTATCCACTAGAAAATTTCCCTTCGAGATAGTATATGGTAAGGCATAAATCTTCCCAATTCAATTGGAAATGATAATAGAGAACTTTCTGTAGGAAGCAAAAGAAGAACCGGATGCCATGACCTAAAGGATATACCAACTGGTTGAACTTCATGAGAACAAGGAATAGGTAAGGATTAAATTAGCAAACTATCAACAGGAAATGAAATCTTTGTTTGGAAAGAAAGCCAAAGATTGACCTTTACATCCAAGTGGTTTTGTTTCTACGATGGGATTTCAGGAGGGAAGACAAAGACAAAGAAGAAAAATTTCACCCACTTTGGTTGGCCCTTTCAAAATTTCAGAAGAGAAAGGAAATAATATGTACCTTCTTGAGAATTTGGAAGGGGAATCATTGGAACTACCAGTAAATGGTTCGTTCCTCAAATTCTATTTTCAGAATTAAAGGTACCCCTCTCTCACACATTGTAAATGTTAATGTGTACATTGTAACTATCCTATCAAATTTCTAGTTTTCTATTAAAATGTTCGCTTTCATAAATAAAAATAAAAAATAAAAAATAAAATTGTTTGTTAAATAAAACTCCATGCCCAAGAAATAAGTTACCATATTGCAAATACTTGATGCATTGGAATCCAATGCCTTATCCCCGGGTGTAGCCAATGTTATCACCATCTCGTGCTAAGGCCTCTTCAGAGAAACGAGATGATATGTTGTTCGCAAAAGGTGGCAAATGAGGTTTTTATCAAGCCCCTTAACCTATAAAGGTTAAGTGTAGTGTGTCCACATCGGGAGAGTTCAGAGAACCACATTCGAGTGATGAGCTAAGGTTCGGACTTATGATTCGAGATGGATCATGGATTATAGACTATACAACTAAGGGCCCAGGTGCCCCCACAATCTAAACCTACTGACATCTAACCACAACTCCGGTAGGGCAAGTACAAGCAGGTTAACACTACTACAGGTCCTCGACGTTGAATGGTCAGCGCCCAATGAATGTCCCAGATCAATTCCCGCACCCAATAAAGGTTTCGTCCACTCCATGATAAGCTCTATCGTAACAGGTAGGGACCACATGACAAGTGGTTTCCTCCCATTCGCTATTCAATGACACATGTATCAGGTATGACAATAAAGTGTAAGTAAGTGGTGAAGTGTGAAAGCATTGTCTTCTTTGTATAAGCTCGTCCCTTGTCCTCTAGAACCAACCAGCAACTGTGACGTGTCTTCCCCTCATATCTTCATGTCCTGCCACCTAGGCATACGTCCTTGTCTTTCCATAAAATTCCTAAGGCCCTCAATTTATCGTACGAAAACATTCATTGAGCCCAGTCAAATAGCCTCTCGCCTGGATAACAGCGCATGATCCCTCTGTACACTCTCCCAAAGGCCACGAGTGCCCTCTAAAATTACTTTCATTCCCTTGTGGGCTCCAAGTAACCCGAAACCCCAACCTCATTGTTTGGTTTCCTTTTTTTATTCGAAGGGATGAAGCACGTTGTTCTTACAACCCCCAATACTCACGAGATGAAAAGCACTGGTTCCGGTCTTTTAACAAACACGGAAGCCCATATTGCTAACCGTCACCTCCCTGAATTCGTAACTTGGTTGGTGGATTCTAAGTGAAAAAAATAGTTTTGTTGCCCTTTCATGTGTGGTAATCCTTGAGATAACCCCTCTTTTAATTTAGAGAGCTCTCAATTTCCACCCATCTCCCACTATGTGCACATTTACTGATGTAGCCCTAGATGGGTATTTCATGGCACTCCCAACAAAAGAGAAGAAAGTCTTCTTAGAGGAAATTCTTGCTCTAGAGACCAAAACCCTGCCTACGTACATTAAAATCCCATTAACTCTCTTTAAACTCGTTGTTCAGTCAGTCTTAGCCACTATCGCTTGTGTATTAGGTGGACATACCACTCTACAATTAAGCAGGGTGGATCTCGGGTGTTTGCATAAGATGAAGCACCTTGGATGTGAGAACATCCTAGAATACCTCTCAGCTTCCATTCACTTCCAATTCAACTATTTCAGAGTCTCCTCTAACTTCTGCTACTACTCATTACTGTTTTACTTGTTCCTCTATGCCCATATTGAAGAGTTCCAACGTCTCCACCTGTATGTTTTTACTCCCAATAAATAGATAAATTTAGTATTTGACTGAAATATATTTGTAAGAAAGAGGCTCGATTTCTGTGTATACTCTCAATTCCTCCCATCATTCATAGCTATTTCCTACCAAATCATTCATGGAGTGCCACCCCCAAGAATCTTCCCTGAGCAAAAGGAACTTCTCCAAATCCACAAGAAAGTTTCCATTGGAGACTAGCACCCATATGAGGACTATATAGAGATTCAATTTTACAAGTGTGACCTTCCTTCTTATCGTTTTCTAGTGTTTCTGCCAATGAGGGTAATCTCCCTTGAGTTCATCATGGAAATCCTCAGTGTTGACCTGCTCCACTTTGTACCAGCCAAGAAAGGTTACATATTTAAAATGGGACAGTGGGCCAGGAAAGGTTACATATTTAAAATGGGACAGTGGGTAGGTCCTTTTGTCATAAGTACTAGGAAAACCTTCAAGATAGTTGATGTCGTGCTCGAAGCCATGGAATTTGAGAAAGGCCAAATTTGGCATTATGAACCCGAGGTCTCCTTACTCAGAGAAGGGAAAAATATTAAAGCCTCAACTTATGTGCATGACCCTAAGCCCGAGGTCGAATGGAAAGCTAACATTAATTCTTGGCCTCTTAATACAAACACGGAGACCGAGTCCCCAATCAGCACGGACAAGAAAAAAAAGAGGGTTGTTGACACTTCAGGGAAAACTGACATGTAAGAAGGACCATTTCATAAAAAGGCTAGAATTCAAGGGTAGGAACAAGAAAAATATCAAAAGGAGGAAGAATGGTCCGTTCAGCCCCAAGCACAAGTGTCTGAGAATCTAGGTTTTTGGGTCAAGTTGGAGATACCACCCGTGCCCTCATCAACATCTTCTACTGAGGTAGCCATCCCTAGGTATGAGGAAAGCCTTTAAGTTGTAGGAATATGTTGTTCATGGGGTATAATCATCCAAGTAAGGAACAAGAGAGAAAAGCAAAAGTTACACCAAGACATGGCCTAAAAAATTACTCCTCAACGCACTCGGGTATTATTTGCAATTGATTTAGAGAGGGAGGAAATGAAGATCAAATTGAAGCACCCATCCATCCAAACCTTCCCTTCAGGTTCCCAATTTCAGGATCTAGATGTCTCTCTAGATTTCACTAGTGTCCCTTTGGCAGATAAAGTCAACCTACACAGGTAGGTAGGAGAAATGATATACAATGATATCAATAAGCACCATATGACCATTGATCGAGCTCAAATATATCTAGATAGAATTTCTGAGAAGGTAAATATTGAGAAGGTCAAGTTCTATGCTATTTTTCAGTAGAAGGACTACTATAAGGAGCTAATCATGAAAATGGGAGTAGACCCCAAAGATGATGCAGCATTGGAAAAAGTATTATAGGAAACCAAGAAGGAGAATCTAGAGTTGAGACGACAACTAAAGATGCCTGGGGGTGAACATATTCAAACCCTTGAGTTAATATAAAGTGAAAAGGAAAAGGAGGTGATAGTGCAGGAACTAAATGAAAGAAGAGAGGGGGTTGCTTCCCTGGAACTGACAGTGGAAGATTTATAGAACCAGATCAGTTCACATGTCTATAAAGTACTCATCCCCAGTGATTCTCAAATCCCACTGATCTCCTTACTAGGGCACTACCAAAGCTAAAACTTTATGAGGATGAGTTGATCAAGTCCAAAGGGAGTTGGATGTAGCTAAAGTCCACATGACCTAGAAATAAAAACAACTCCAAGAAGCAAATGAAAACATTGATAAGCTCACAAGATATTTATAGAGTGCAAATCAAGAGAAAAAGGAGTTGAAGACCACACTAAAAGGAATTTTATCCCTTATAGAGTCCAGGTAACTGGTGTGGGACAAGATCATCCAGGAGGTTAACCACAACTAGGAGAAAATAGCTTTGATACATTATCAAAAGAAGCTTTGCAATGAGTATTCCTCTTCTCTCCAAAATGAAAAGCAAGCCAGTATCACTAACTCCTAGTATTCTAAGAATTACATTTAATTTTTTACTTAGAGAAAAATGAGGAAGTTAAGGCCACTTGACATATCAGATGTAATGGAAACAATAGCATAGATTTATAAGGTTATCTCGAAAGAGGAAATCAGGGCTAAGGAAAAACAAAGTCTGGAAAAGATACAGAAAGAGGTGTCAAGCTTTGATGTCAAGTTCAATCAGCTTCTTGAGGCCGAATTACCTAACTAGTGGGGAGAAAATGGAGAATTTCTCATAGAGGAAGTGTACAACCTGAAAATGACTATGATTAAGAGCAGGACAGGTGCATCTCCCTAGAAAACACCAGTCCATAAAGGAACAACTATAACAAACTTCTTGGAGAAATAATTTCACCTTCTTGAGATGGTTTAGGGTATCTCTCAGTGAAAACTGGATTATGCAGGGGTGATCAATCTCAGAATCCACTATTGGAAATTCAACTCTATTCCACCTCCTCCTCTAGCCATGCAGCAGTCGTGCGAGTAGTTTTCCAATCCTCCAATGCTTCAAATGGTTCGTCCACCGGGTTCTACAGCTTCACACCATGCATCCATGTCTTCTCATTGCCCATCAAGATCATTTTTACTACGCCAATTATGCCCTTCGATTTTTCTTTTTAGTTATTTTTACCTTATGTTTATTATACTTTGAACAAGACATTTTATTATGCTTAAGAGGTTCGTGCCTTTGCGCATCTTCTAGTTTTGATTTGTGATTTGTAATGGTGACAAAGATCAAGAAGGAATAGATTTTTAATGACATATGGTTTAGAGGCCCCGATATATATACGTTCCTGGAAAAGGAAAATAGGTTTAGAATTCAGTAAAAGAAACTATGTTATTTTTTTAAATGTTTTTGGATTTTTGAAGAGGTATCTCTCAGATTATTAATGAAAATCGTGGTGATTCAGTCATTCTAGGATTACAATATGTTTTATCTCTGTCACAATTCCATTATGTCTATGTTCTTCTCTGGTTTCACATCACGCAGCTACCAGATATGGTTGATGTGTTCTTACAGATTCATTTGAATTAAGATATTAATGAAAATTCATGTATGTGTCCTGAGAAGCTAATTCCTTAATTGCACTCCGTGAATCATCACATTCATTCCTTTATTGATCCATTATGTCTTTCCTAACTCAGAAAAGTGTAGAATTATTTATATCTTGAGCTCTATGTGATGAGTTATTATTTCTTTTTATCTTATTTAATATCTCTACTAAAGTAATTGATCTGTAAATCCTTGAGCTTCTTGGCCTTCACAATTAATCCTCAATTTTTCTAAGTATTACATGTGTACGATAATGTACAAAGAAATATATGGACTATGTCTTTCTTTGATGAATGAACCAATCAAGTGTTGTTTATATTAGCTGTAGTTGTATCTCTCTCTCTCTCTATATATATATATAAGGAAAGCTATAAGTGATGTCTCCATTCTTTGAAGATCCATCAAAGACACCTAAGATCTAGATGTTCTAGGAACTCGTCTCGTAGTAATCAGAGGTTGTCTCTAGAATCGACAACACTAACCTAGACTAACTATGCATATGTGATTGTTATGTGTGAATGACAATTGTTTATGAACTTATGAGGTGAACATGTTAACTAGTTACTGTTATGGATATCATGATGTTATTTATACTCGAGTTGATGTGTTGTGAAGTTATATCATGCTAAGTTAGATTGATTATGCAACCAAGATAGCCTCCCCTGAGATACATCAAGGTATGAGTTTGATTATGTCATTTATTTGGTGTTTGAGTGTTTGATTATGTCATATAGTTCATTGATTTAACATGGTAAGTTTTCAAGTTGTTTGAATATTTGATTAATTGCATGATATGAGTATGTCTCTATAAGATTGCATGAATGAATGGTCTTGTTTTAACATGGTTGTACAAACACACTATGTGTTGAGATGGATGATATACACTTGAGTGCAAGTAGATGCTAGTTGTAGTATTATGATTAATGATTGTATTTTGGTTGTTGATTATAACATGGTCGTTAGTCTTGGTGAAATTTGATTTCAAATTAATAGACATGATGTCTTGATATTTGAAACTTCTGACTACCGTGTGTGAGAAGTTGCATGGAAACATGTTTGGTATTAGCCTAACAATGTAAGAATTTATTTTTTATATAAATGATAGCTGGGTGATGTGGAAATGCATGATAGGACTTAATTTTAGTAAGGAAAAATGTATGAGTTGTCAAGGAATCAGAGAAACAAAACCTGCCAAAGTCTTGATCTATGCCACAATCATAGTTAAACAACAAGATGAAATAGTAAAATAAATGTGGGTGACTCCAATAATCCAATGGAAACCAGATATATAAAGAATATATTTTATTAAATAACACCTATGAAGGGAACAAATAATGTTACTAGTCCCCCTCTTTGGGATGGGCTCTTGACTATCCACTAATGTCTTCAGATTTTGTAGATTCTCTCTCCTCTATAATGTGTAAAACCTAGCAAATAAAATATTTGAGCTCAATGAAAACTCAAATGGAAAAGAAAAGTGGTGTGTGACAATGATAATAATCAAAGCTACAACAGTGAGTTCAACAATGAAAATAATCAAAAGTGAATAATGAATGGAAAACCCTTCTATTTATAACTAAATATTAGGTTATCCTTGAATAATGAACAATAATAAAATATTATTAATCCCATTCTAGAAATAACCACTTCGAATATTTTATTATATTTGGTTAGGATGGAAAAAGTAATCAAACTTTTATTTAGAAATAATAACTAAATAAATGATTTTTTTATCATCTCAAGAAATATGGCTAAGGAATAATAATAAAATAATGATTTATTTAATTATTCCAAAGGAATTTAGTCAAACATGACAAGGAATAATACTTAATTAGTGATTAATTAATTATTCCTAGAGAAAAATGAGATAATTAATAATTTATCTGTTTATTTTTCATAAATGGGTCAAATATGATAAGGAATATTAATGAAACAATGGTTTAATTAATTATTCCTAGAAGATAATTACATGAATTGTGATTTATTTAATTATTCTTCATGGGTTTAATTATAAATTCCTTAACAAATGTGCTTTATTAAGCAATTTCTCACAGTGAAAGCAATTTTACTATGGTAAAATTGACCTTACATGGTGTACTTCTCTCCATCTAGTAAATTAAGGCTAGATGATCAATTTTTTGTGATAACATATTACTTCCCAATGTACGAGTGTTAGTAACAAAACATATGACGAAAGTACGTTGTAAAGACACAATCACTAGACAACAAAGTGGAGAGAGAGAGAGAGAGAGAGAGAGAGACCAATGGAGCTGAACCCAAAGAGGATAGTGACAGAGGGGGTGAGACTAATGTAAGTCTCCTTTTATGTTGTGGTATCAGATCTCAGTGAGGCAGGGGAGGCATACCTATACTCGTCGAGATAACTTAGTACAAAAATAATGATGTGATCAAAAACATGAAACTTAGTAATAAAGTACATGCTGAATGATACGTGACATGCTAGCATAAATTAGCCAGAAAATAATACAATGTATCCCATATAAACAATGCACCTGGTAAATCCTGAGCTAGGACTGAATACAATAATATCTAAGTACATGAGATATAATGGCCCTTCCCTCAAAACATGGGTGGGAGGGAGGGTAGAACAATCGAAGAAGCACTGCTGAATAGGGAAGGGCTCTGCAAAATTGCATGGATCATTTGAAGGAGAGGTGCGTGCTATGAACACTGTAAGAAACAGGAACCGAACCCATCAAATCTACGAAATTGCATCTAGGGTTGTAGTATAATAGGAGGGCATACAGGCATGTGGGGGGCTACCTAAAGGGCCACCCCCTCATGAGGTCTGAAACATCTCACACACACCCAGGAATCACTCATACAATCTGCTGCATCATTAGACCATCAAGTGTGTGAATAAAGAGAATGAAAAAAACAATTCAAAGGGAAATGGTGATTCCCTTTGCATGATTTAAGGCACCGAACGAGAGTGGAAGTTGGAGCCAAGATACATCGCCCTCTACGATGTTCTTCTGGAATAGATGAGCTGATGTCGATAGAATAGGGCCTGCTATAGGTGAGGCAATGAGGATACTGAACTAAGGCACAAGGGAAAATATCGATGTGACTCATGGAATGATACTAGGGAAAATGGGTAAAATGGGACTGTGGGACAAACAAGCAACTTCCCTTATCTGAGCATAAAGTGCATGGCTGACCTGGCAACGACTGACTTGACTCCGAAGGGGATGGGGGGTAGTATGACTAGAGGCCAAAATGGGCAACACAGGATGAACGATATGAAAATATGGATGGAATACTATGACATGATATAATGGGACATGAAACAAACTCCATGGATGCAAAGGTGACCCATCATAGATGCTCTTAACAAGGGTGACTTGATGATGCTACCACACAGAATAGACCCACTAGCGACCATGAAATCATGAGTAAATAATGGTTACCCATTATATGAATTGAAATTTGAGATGACAAGCATTAAGGGAGGGTGGTCCCTAAGGTACAAGCATCGCATATGAAGAAATTCGATTTTGAGAGGCAACGAAGTGGCCCTTCTTGGAAAAATGTCTTCCGGGAGAAGTGTCAAATCATAAAAAACTAAGAAAGACCCATTATAGTACTCGATGAGATATTTCCAATGGTGTTGATGGTTCATCAAACTGAGCTACAGTTTGGTCGCAATGGATGACAAAAAAGCTGTGAGTTTTTCTAGAAAAGGGCTCTTTTCCTTCCAAATTAATTAATTTGCTAAGTGAGATTTAGTGAATTTAGAGAGGAGGAAAAGGCCCTAAATCTTGTGGAGATCATAGCAGAAAAACCAACCATCAAAATTTGGATCCGTGACTTTCAGGAAAGTGGCCTTACTTGTCTAAATATGGCCTTAATGCCTCTTGGAACGATGGTTCTTGATGAAGAATTAAGGGAAGAAGAAAACTAGAATGAAATACTAGAGGAGGTCTAGAATCATCTTCACCCACTAAGTCAAACATGGGGACTATGTGGTAAAGGTGGTATGATATAAAGTAGAATATTTGAAGATATGGTACCAAACTTCTATGATATACGATGTGAATATGGCTTGTCAGGGAGGCTGGTAGGAAAAATTATCCGAGTAATGGGAGGAAAATCGACCATACCTAGATCTAGGCCGAGAATTATGTTAATCAATTGAAAAGATGTCAAGGGGAAAACCATCATGCCCCCAAGAATGGGATACTGCTAGTAAGCATATGTGATGGAGGGGACTGATCTAGTATGCAAACGTGGGAATGATGCCTCCTAGCAAGAAGAGTTTGTGGAGTGCCATTATGTTTTGAGTGCTCAAAAAATGGATTCAAGCACCTCAGCCAAAACTTGGCACGAGATCCTCCAAAGGATGATAAGGAGATGTAGGGGCCTATGTGCCACCCAGTATGCTATGGACATACTAAATGTACTTAGAGTGGTAGGCTCCAAACACATTTATTTTTATATGTTGATACACAATGTGGTTATGCATCTTTTATATGACGATTGTGGTTCAACATTTGTTTTGGTTATGGTTTTCTTCTGTGGTATACATATGATAAATTCCAATCTAGTATATTTTTTGTAATGGTATCTACATAGTTATTTTGGGCTCTAGGAACATCACTAAAAGTAACGGTTTCAAATTCACGTACCAACATCTTAACTCATATATATTTTCTAAATAGGACTTGGTTATGCACATGATACACAACATTCAATTGCATGACAAGCAACAAGGAATTTAAATGAACATGAAGATGAAGAATGCAGTGAGCAAGGGTATCGACTAACAAACCTATCGTTGCATCATATTCAGCCTAGTTATTGGTGGCAGATCCAATGCACACGCCATTAGAATGAACTAACATATGCAAGGGGGTAAAAATAGCACATGTTGTTGAGGTTAGATTCTTAGAGAATTGTCTGGCACCGTCAGCATAACCAATATACGGTGTGGATGATGGATCCATGTAAAAGGTTCAAAAGACAACAGATGAGATTATGAAACCTACCTAAGTGCATGACAAAAATAGATACATGCAAATAAATGGGATATGCTATGAGTAAAAATTCTTGAGGTGGAGTGCATTGCTAGGATTAGGAAGAAGTTGGCCCTCAAAATCCTCTACAAGATATGCCCCCTTGCCTAAGTGCAAGGGTAATCAGGGGTAGACTTAGCTTCCAAGATGTCCTTATCATAATGGAAGATGGGTGGATGGAAGGAAGACTGACTACATGATGCGCTAGTGTTACCTAGTGCATCATCATGAGAAAGAAGATTCACATACACATCATCTGGAATGGTAGATGACGAGTTAGTAAATGGAGAATCTACAGATGTTAAGACCTAGGTTTCCAATTAAGGAGGTTTGATAGAAGCATGCGTAGCAACCTCAGAGATGTTTTCCTATGATGAACTCAAGGATGACGATAGGTAAAGGATATGGACTGTGAAGTCCGTCATCTCAACATTGGGGGGAGGGATCACGATGGTGGAACCAAAGTCCCCTTATTCCTATGTACTAGTGGTACCAAAATCCACAGTTGGAGGAGTAGGTGATTGATGAGCCTTGGTATTGTAGCAAGAATGCTACAACTCCCAAGCCTACTGACTTTTAATTATCAACCCAGGGTTCATACAAACTTAAGAGGTATCCGCACTATAAGTGTATCATAAAATGTATCCTTCCTTTGCTATCAAGATGTAATGGAATGCATGTACTGAAACCAAATCCTAAACTAATTGCAAAAAGTGAAATGTTCGAAATGGAAACCTTAACCTATTGCAAGAAATAAAGTACAAGGAAAGAAACATATTCTAATTATATAAAGATCATGAACTAAAAGTAAAAGAAACCTAACTTAACCCTATTTGTCAGATGTGATGATGTAAACTCACTGAGCATGGAGTCTGATCTAGGGAGTATTAACTTCTATGTGCATGTGTGAATATAAAAGAACTATTTTTTAATCTTTGGTTTTATAAATGCAAATGCTAATCCTCACTTGTTCTTTGGCAGGGGAGACATGTATGGAGGAAGAGGGTTAAAATGGTCTTGATGGCATGGAGGTCAAGTAGAGGCCTAATCCCACTTCAATGATGATTTTTATCAATTCAGTGTCAAAACAGGCTACTACATGATTTCCTACAGGATGTACCAGTTCTCCTACAAGATCCCCTATTGTATTACAAGATGTTATAGATATACTATACGAAATTCTAATTCATCGAATGACAAAGATAATAAAATCCAAATTGTATGGGACACACTTTTTTATTTACTATGATGTATTAGGTCTCCATTCCAAGTGGAGTCACTCAAAAAGATCTATGTTAACCCATGTTAAAAAATAACAGAAAATTACCAGTCTAAAAATTTGAAATTTGAGAACTAGTGAGTTAGTAAATCCATCAAATGGCTAACCTAATCAAGTGAAAATGCAATACGGTAAATTTTTTTATGAAATTGATTTTTTTTTTATATAATACAAGTTGAATCAACTTGATTGAAGCTTTTTAGCATGCTCTAAAAAATAACAAAAATTTACTACTAGTTGCCACAAAGGAGTTCCAGAAATTTAGATTTGGGAATAAGAAGATTAATCCAAGTAGCTCAATGATTAATTGACCTTCCAATTCTTCTCCAAGGATTAAATGATTCTTTTGATCCTTCAAAAGAACTTACATGAACCATTTAACCCAATCCTACAACAAGAAGTCATTAATACTAAATGCAGAAATAGAAAGAAATGAAAACAAGAGATGCATGTGAATAAGAAGTGAAAAGAAGGAAAGAAAATGACACAAAAGGGGTTTGAGGCTACTAGGATGGCCAAGCCCAAGGAAACTCAGAGACCTATGGAGGAGAACAAGATTTAGAAGCTGAAAATGACACCAATCTTCATTATTTTCATTAATGCAATTACATCCCTACAAGAAAATACAATGGAGCTGTAGACATACGATTTCTCTCCACAAGAACACTAATGAAAATCCATCCCTAGAGGAAAATTTGACTTGGTACTTATAAAAATGATTAGGAATCATTCCCCATGAAAGGAGGAAGCTTTCCCCACCAAAATCCCTTGATTAGTGGATCTAGTTCCCAATACTAGGAATCTACATTAAATGGTAGGGAACACATTCCGAGATTTTCTCAATCATTGGAGTTCCACAATCTGTGCCATAATTCCATAATATATTGTTTATTTATTATTTAATATTGATCCTCCTGTAGTAGGGAGCAAGTCCCTAAATTATCTCCTCCTCCAAATATTCATAATCTGCCCAATATTCTCATAATATTCCACAAAAATAAATAATATTAGGCACAAATATGTAATTATTCATAAACCTTCCTAATGAATATATTAAAGTTAAAAATACATTATATGATGCAGAAAGAGATGTTTAATGTGTTGAAGGATGGTCATAGTCCTTAATTTATGTTTAATTTAGACGCATGGCCCTTAATTTATGTCTAATTTAGAGGCCCATCATACCCCTTGCTGAAAGTGTTTCTCATCCTTTGAGCAACTTAGTGACCTCATTGTGCCTCATTCATGGCCCTGGTGGCCTCTCTCTTGTGCACCCGTCAATCCTTTCTCTTAAGAATATTGGTTGTAGGTTTTGCAAGGACAAGCCCAAAAACCTATTTGTGCATAGAAAAACCATTGTTTCTTGAGACCATTAGCTTGCTTTCTTCCCCTTATTCAAGATGGGTTCTTGAATATTTTTCAGTTTGGAAAGGTATTCCACATCCTTATCAACCTTTTTCTACTTTGTTCCACCATTTGGGCACCTCTAAAACATTCAAAATTCCTTTAGATGAGAAATAGAACATCTTGTAGTAATTCCTATCAAAACTACAAGAAACCCTGCTAAAACTACATGCATCCAATTTTGAGCATGAACGATAGTCTGAGGTTAGGGCAGGCCCTCAAGTTGAATCCCATGTCTTTTTCCCATTTTTAGGCCTTGGAGAAAAATTAGAAGGAGATTGGAGACCCCTTGGAAAACATATTTTCATCACTGCAGCTTGAGTTATGTTTTGATGGTGAATGACGCATTTCCTTTTGTTGCCTTCTTCTTCTCTCTTGTGGCCTAGATGACTGCCTAATGGCCTTGGAGTTCTCTAATTTTGTTAGGTTTCTCTTAAGCACTACCATCTTGGGGTTTAGCATAATTTGTTCATTTTTTACTTCTTGTAGAAACATTCTTCCTTACTGTAGCAGTCATTCCTCCTCTTTCAAGGTCTTCTAATTGTATGGAAGTGATGAGAAATGATGAAGAGGGATTGGATGATGATGCTAGGGCTCAGAGGGAGTAGAGTAGGTTTGTAAAAATGGAGAGGATGCTTTGTTTGTTTTTTTTTTCAAAAATAAAATGGGATGGATGAATGATGAATAAATAGTGAATATGAAGTGGATGGATAGCTTGGAGTGTTGTGGTGACTTGGACTTTGCAAATTTTTTTTCCTTTAACTATTGTCCTCGTTCCTTGAAATCATCACCCTTCATAATTTGACTTTTCAACATTGCATGAGTGAAGGAGTGAGCTGCAATTAACTAGCTGAAGATAGCTGAGACTGCTGACCCATCCTTAGCTTATAAAACCTCATCTCTCATGCATTGACAACAAATTTCTAACCATAATATGCTCAAGAGGAGAGGTCAAGAATATTGCATACCTGTACCTACCTGATGGTTGTTGGAGAGACATGCATGCTACTGCAAAGTTGATGTTGATGTGTGGGTGTTGGGGGACCTATATCAACCTTCCTAAAGAATATCTGACCCATTCTCCATCATATTTCCTCTTGTAGCTTCTTCTCGGCCTTCCTGTAGATTTTCCGAACTTCCTATAATACTACAGGAAACTCATATAGTAATTCAGGACAACCTCTTGTAGCAGACTTGTTTTGTCCATATATCCCAAATGGTAGAAAGGATTGACTTGAAACTTTTTGAGCATGTTTCCATCATAATTATGCAACTTCCCATAAAAAATTGGTCAATGGATGTACGGATCTTGACAAAAAACTAAAAATGGCTGAAGGTTATGGAGGCCAATTTCTTGGAAACCATGGACTGGAATTTTATGAAATTTCTTGTGCATGTTACCATCACCCATATGCATCTCCCCATGAAACAAATTTTCAGGTTATGGAAAAAATAAATTTATGCTCTATGTATTTCGTTTCCTGTAGTTAAACAGACCCTTCCTGTAGTTTCTTAGGACAACAAGAAAATTGAATGGGAAAAGCTTGAGAATGATGGGTGGATGGTGGAAATATATGAGGGTGGTAGATTGGCATGGCCTTGGCCTTGTTGGATCATTTGAGAAAAGGAGGAGAAAGTCAAAATTTGACTTCTTTTGATTAGGTTTGACCTATTTTTTCTTTCTTTGGTGGAAACTTGTTCTTGTTCCTTGTAGAAGTTGGAGAGCACCTACATTCATCAAAGATATACATGGAGAAATGGTTTTTTATTTTTTCTCTTTTTTTTCTTCTAGGCCTACTAGCCGCCTCAAAGTGGTTTTTAACTAGTAGGTCTGCCTAGGCACCTCAAAGGAGGTTTTCACCTAGGATCTTTTCTTTTTTTCTCCTTTTTCTTTTTTCCCAACCCATTGACTGCCTCATGGAGCTTTCAATCAATGAGCCAATATGAGGTGCCTCCAAGGAGGTTTTCACCTGAGATTTTTATTTTTTTCTCTTTTTTTTCATTTTTTTCTACCCTATCTTAGTTGAAAAACAAAATCACTTTCAAGTATAAGAATACTTCCAATGGAGCCATGTGCACATCAAGATGATATACAAAATAATGTGGAGGCTTAAAGTGTATGCTTTGACATGTACCTAGATTTGAGTGATCAAATGCTTTGACTTTGTTGATATCAAGCGCAATTGAAGAAGAGAGTGTTTCCGCAAGTTAGTGATTGTGTGGAACCAAACCTCAATATAAATTTCATGCCCTTGGTTTGATTGCTTATCTGGATCATTCTTCATGTCTTCTTCTACCATGACCTTCAAATATTCCTCTTTTTGATAAGTGTTCTCTTGAATACATGGAGGATTTGATGGTAACCATGAGGGAGCTTTCTCAATCTATGATTTTGATGTCTACTCTTCGTCAAGTGCAGCCCATGATTCTGCGGTCTTCTCATTCAAATCTTCTTCTCATGCATATGGTCCTTCAATGATATCAAGATAATCTCTTTTTTGCAATACTCTTCCTGAGCTATGGTGAATACCATTGAGCTTAAGAGAAGATGTTTTGAAGTGTTTTACCTTAGCATTGTAAGTGGGATGAGCTACTTCAATGTGTGGGTTTGGAAATGGTGGTCTAGGTAGTTGAGTGGGAGTGGATATTTGAGATGGATGTGGTTGGGGTTGTGGTTGTGCTGGAGGTGAATGGTAGGGATAACATGGAGTTGGGTGTGGAGGATATTGAGGAAAATATTGAGGATATTGCGGATGGCTCCCATAACTTCCTTGCCAACCTTGTTTCCAAGATTGATTTTGGGGTTGAGATGGCCAATGTTTCCAAGGAAATGGTGTGTTCCGATTACTTCGAGATGGATGCGCATAAGATTGAAATTGTGAATTAGGATCTTGCGTTATATAAGGCTGAATAGGCTACCATGGTCCTCTTGGAGCTACATAACTAGCTGCATTGGGAATTGACTTGCTCCATTGTCCTCTTGGTGAACTTCCTTCAACCTTGGTAATGAGTAGCAACAATTAACATCATGGGATTCTGCATGGAAAACACAAATATCAACATCTTCTTTTTTCTCATTTTTTATTCTTAACATTTCTACTTGTTCGATTAGATTGCTAAGAATTTTTGTTTGGAAGTCATCAAACAAATTTCCAAGTTTAGCTTCACTTACCGATCTTGATGTTGATTTACCTATTCTTTCCCTTCCTCTTGATATGTGTTTGCATGTTTCACAAATTTCTTTAAATTATAATTTGTGTGCATCACCTCTACTCATTAGATCAAGGAGATCAATCCACTCATCCCTAATTGTTTTAAGCAAGAGGGTTTTGAGTGTGTCAGATCCTAAATTATGTAGTTTTTTGCTCTTAACATTGTACATGAACCTCTCTATTAGATCCTCTAGACTCTCATCTTCTCTTTGATTCATTCTAAAGATTTCTTCTTTAAGATCACGATCTTTATTTTTTCTAGAAATATATTTTGCATATCATTCCATGATATTATTGAATTAGTCCCTAAACTCATGAACCATTGAAGAGTTCTATCCTTCAATGTTGCTGGAAATAACCTCAAATTTTGAGTTTTTAATAAGAAACCATAAGATCTACAAACAATTTCAAATTCAAAGAGAAAGGTTTCCAGATCCTCTAACCTTAGACCACGAAATTTTGGAACAAAAGATGGAGGGATGTTCTTCATGTGCACACTACCATCAATATCTTGAATGGGAAATCCAAGACTTCCTCATTATCATCATCTTCATCCATTTATTCTACATTCTTTGCCATCTTCTTCTTCTACATGAAAAAGTGAATGGTGATGTGGCTCTTACTACACCACGTGATCAGATGGGTGGGTGGGTTGGTGTTGGAGACTTTTTTGTTTTTATGATTGAATGAAAACTATAATGCAATGCAATTTTCTACTTTTGAAATTAAATATTCCTAACGAAAATATTTTTTATTTTTGAAAAAAGTAAAAATGAATGAATCAACTAGGGAAGAAAACAATGCATACTTTGACACCTCCCTGACAACAGTGCCAAAAAGTGATGAGCCTCGGTATTGCAACAAGAATGCTGCAACTCCCAAGGCTACTGACTTTTAAGTATCAACCTGGGGTTCGTACAAACATAAGAGGTATCGACACTATGTGTGTAACATACAATGTATCCTTGATTTTCTGTCAAGATGTAATAGAGTGCATTTACTAACACCAAATCCTAAACTAATTGCAGAAAATGGAATACTCGAAATGGAAACATTAACCTATTGCAAGAAATAAAATACAAGGAAAGAAACATATTCTAATTACATAAAGATCATGAACTAAATGTAAAAGGAACCTAACTTAACCCTATTTATCACATGTGATGATTTAAACTAACTGAGCATGGAGTCTGATCTAGGGAGTATTAACTGCTATGTGCATGTGTGAATATAAAATAACTCTTTTTCAATATTTTTGTTTTATAAATGCAAATGCTAATCCTCACTTGTTCTTTGGCAGGGGATACAGGTATGGAGGAAGAGGGTTAAAATGGTCTTAATGGAATGGAGGTCAAGTTGAGGCCTAATCGCAGCTTCAATTATGATTTTTTTCAATTCAGGCTCAAAATAGGCCGCTACAAGATTTCCTACAGGATGTACTAGTTCTCCTACAGGATCCCATGTTTTACTACAGGATTTTACAAATTTACTATACGAAATTATAATTCATCGAATGACTAAGCAAATGAAATCCAAATTGGATGGAAAACTTTTTTTATTGATTAGGATATCTTAGGTCTCCATTCCAAGTGGAGTCACTCAAAAATACCTCTGTTAACCCATGATAAAAAATAACAGAAAAATATTAGTCTAAAAATTAGAAATTTGAGAACTAGTGAGCTAGTAAATCCATCAAATGCCTAACCTAGTCAAGTGAAAATGAAATAGGGTAAATGTTTTTATCAAATATAATGTTTTTTTGATCTAATACAAGTGGAATCAACTTGATTGAAGCTTGTTATAATGCTCTAAAAAATAATAGAAATTTACTACTAGTTGCCACAAAGGAGTTCCAGAAATCTAGATTTGGGAATAAGAAGACTAATCCGAGTAGCTCAATGATTTCTCTGACCTTACAAATATTTTCCAAGGATTAAATGATGCTTTTAATCCTATAAAATAACTTACATCAACCATGTAACCCAATCCTACAACAAGAAATCATTAATACTAAATGCAGAAATAGAAAGAAATAAAAACAAGAGATGCATGTGAATAAGAAGTGAAAAGAAGAAAATAAAATGATACAAAAGGGCTCTGAGGCTCCTTGGATGGCCAAGCCCAAGGAAAAATAGAGACCTATAGAGGATAAAAATATTTAGAAGCTAAACATAACACCAATCTTCATTATTTTCATTAATGCAATTACATCCCTATAAGAAAATACAATGGAGTTGCAGAAATACAAGTTCTCTTCACAAGAACACTAATGAAAATCCATCGCTAGAGGAAAATTCCACTTGGTACATATACAAAATGATTAGGAATCGTTCCCCATGAAAGGAGGAATATTTTCCCACCAAAATCCCTTGATTAGTGGATCTGGTTCCCAATACTAGGAATCTACATTAAATGGCAGGGAACAGGGTCCTAGATTTTATCAACCATTGTAGTTCCACAATCTATGTCATAATTACATAATATCATGTTTATTATTATTTAATATTGATCCTCCTGTAGTAGGGATCAAGTCCCTAAATTATCTCCTCATCCAAATCTTCAGAATTTACCCAATATTCTCATAATATTCCACAAAAATAAATAATATTAGGCACAAATATATAATTATTCATAAACCTTCCTAATGAATATATTAAAGTTAAAAATAAATTATCTAATGCAAAAAGAGAGGTTTAATGTGCTTAAGGATGGTCATAGGCCTTAATTTATGTTTAATTTAGAGGCATGGCCCTTAGTTTATGTCTAATTTGGAGGCCATCGGTGATCCACTACAAGTGGCCTCGTACTTGCAAAGCGCTTGAAGACAATCACGAAATTTGTTGAGAGGAGGGAAACAATGGGAATAGTGACCATAATGATCACACAAGGCATAATGGTGATTTGTGCACAATGTTTTGAGTTTCTTGGCTAGTCCCGGTAAGGTAACCCGGACCTCAGGGATATTTGACTGAGGAAACATTCCATGGAAAAAAGGTTTGAGATGAGGAAGTTCATGATAGTTATTGGTGGCATGCCCAACAACCTCACACAAAGCACATGAAGGTGATGGCTTTTGGGCTTTGGGATCTGGAGATGCTTGGCGATCCTTGTCCTTGGGTTCCTTTTTCTTGGCTTTGCCCTCTGTCCAAATGCTTTCGCAACAAGAGAGGGTTCTTGTTGAGGTGGCAGCGGAACTGGAGTAGTGACAAGGGTCATAGGGACCGGTTGAACCAGGGTCAAATAATGATATGGTCTTAACTGACCAAGTGGAGTGTTCACAAGGGGATCAATGTACCACACTCGGATCACAAAGTCATGTTAGGGAGGACCAACAAAGCCATGATAGGGACAATAAAGATTCCTCGAGGAGGAAACAAGCAAGGTATCTAGACTGCAAGGCAATGTCCCAACAGAACAACTCCTCGATGGTTGAGACCTAGAGGAACAGTTCCTGGTGGGAAAAAAGAGGAGGCACCCACAAAAGGAAGAGGTCCTCAGGGGGTGGATCCAGATGGCTCAACTGAGATGGCTAGAATAGGGGGCTGAGGAGCTAGTTGTTGATCAAATGTACCAGACGATGTATGAGCAGCCCTTGACACTTGTAACATGAAAGCACTCAAAGATCTAGGCTCAGAGATGGGAGGGGGAGGACTAGGGAAAACACCCAATAATGAGGAAGCTTTGTAGACTCTGGGTGAAACATTAGTGGGAGGAGTGGCAGACTACTTATTGAAAATTGTTGAAATGGTGGACTCATGGGAGATTAAGGATGATGGCTCGTAATATTTCAATTGATAAATAGTGATAATCTTCCCACCACGGGGGAAGAACATCTTGCAAAAAACTACAAATGCGACTGTTGACATGGCATAAGTGTAACTACGACCCAATAGAATGTTGTAATCTAAAGGGGCATCAATAACGTCAATGTCTACATGGATAGTCTTGTCCACAAGAGTCACTAGACAATTGCGATACATTCCAAGAGGCTGGGAGGAGTGACCATCCCAAGCACACAAAGTGATGGTGGATGGGGACATATCAAGTGACTTAAGTTGTTTCCAAACAGAAGTGGACATCACACAGGTGGATGCACCTTCATCAATAATGCATGGGGAGATGATGGCATTACAGACTCAGATTGGTATCTGGAAAGAAATGGATGAAGGTAATGGGGGATGTTTGATGTATCAACTGGGAAGAAAATCAACTGATCATTGGAAGGGTCTACTATGCCCAAAGCAGTTAGTAGAGCTTTCATTTGGGATGGGCATGACTGGAGTACCTCTTGCATTGAAATGGTAGTAGGTGATTGCACCAAGTCATCTACTATACTCTATGTATGGGAAACTCAGTTAGAAGCTGCGTTACAGTGTAATGGTCCCTTGGGGATCTTAGGAATTTATTCAAGTTTAGGTTGAGGGATCTGTAGTGGACCATTTGGTGTCATAAAAGGTTCAGTATATGCTTTAATTTTGGGTTCAGTGCAGGACAAAGTCGATGGCTTATCATATTGATGTGACCGAGTTTGCAAGTTGATATCAGAAGTATTAACCTCGTCAGAATTCATCATGAGGATCTAGTAGTCACCAGGACCAGAAGGTTGGGAAGGATGGGCTGCTTGACCTAGCTGAGGTTGAGAAGAAACAAATCCTTGCTAGGGGAAAGGATCTATACGCACTACCGGTTGAGATGGTGCAAGATTCTAAGGCAATTACTGGATGGGCGGTTGACCTCTAGAAGCTACTTGAGCTTCCCACATTTGGCACATCTGGGGTAAGAGAGGACACTCATGTGTATAATGGCCATGTACACCACAACATGCACAAGGCTTGTTTGTGCGCATAACCTTATTCTACTTGGGTTGGTTGCCCTGTTTATGTTGTTAGCGTTAGACTAGTTCCCATGGTGTTCACTGGGTTGATTACCTCGATTACCCTGGTTACCTTTACTACCCTTCCCCTTATTATTTTTCTTCGAACTTTGGGGATTGGTTGCACTCGACTATGCAAACACTTGACCCTGAGGGCACAGTGGCTGTTGGGGCTGAGGATGCATGGGTGGTTGTGACACTAATTCTTGAGGGGCTAGAGCACTCGACTACACATAGGGATAAGATGGTGGAGGGGCAATGGTTTGGTAGATAGGTTGAGCATTGGCTAGCCTTGAAAACATGTTTCTAGTAGGAGGGGCATAACTGTTGGAGGAATTGGTGTTAAAAATTATATATTACAGAGCAATGCAACATATAAAATATAATGCAGATATATAAACACTGAAAACACATAAAGCAAGAGACACACAGATATACGTGGTTCACCCAATTCGAGCTACTTCCACAGAGAAACAATCAGTCCTTCCTTTTATATTATCCATCAAACTGAAGAGATACAACCTACAGCAGATCTATTTTAATTCCCTCTTTTCTCTCACACAATCTCCTCTCTCTATCTCACTCAGAATACAAATATACATAGGCGCGATAAAATTCCCTCATATATAGCAAGGGGTTGACTTCTATGGAAAAAAACCCTAAATTAAACATAACTTCTATTGTCATATCTCCACAAATGAATGAACCAAATTGACTACAAAATTACAACATTTTTATAATGCAATTTTACATCTATTTTTAGCTTCAGGGTTGCTGCCCCTGATCCCCCACCAAGGGGGGCTCCAAATAATTGTCATCGCCCCCTAGACCTCCTTAGTGGTGTGCATTTTATGGTTGGTGTTGCCGCCACATTATGAACTAGGGTCCAATGTGGCAATACCTCTGAATAAAGAAGATAATCAGGCTCCACACCCAACAATTCATGCCTCCCTCTAGATAGCCATAACTTTGTTGAGTATATGGTGAAGGATTTGAAATGTCTCTGATGATACCGTTGGCGGCGTGAGATGCCCCTGGTGTATTGGCACCACCAAGATGGGGTAGGTCTGGAATGACAGTATGACATAACCAGATTGCGCATAAATGAAGTCATATCTCAGAGCATTCTGGAGAGCCTCTTCCTTTGTCTAAGGAAAATGAGATGCGATATCTTTGGCAATGAGCAATAAAAGGATCCTAAGAAACCAATCAAGGTGGACACAGTATTCGAAGGGTAGGGCAGAACATGTGCTCCTTCTTCTATGCCATTCCTAAACATGATGAAAAATATGAGTGGCAAAGGACTGACAAAATGCGGTCAAGAGCTTCGTACTAATGTCGTATCGGAGAGGTAACTGAAAATATGAGAGGAATACTTTAGCTAGCATCAAGAAAGTGGAATGAGAAGCGGCGGGAAGGTCAATGTACCACTTTTCAACATCTCTAGTGAGTGTGCATTGGAACAACTGAAGAAGAATGGATTCATTGGTAATGTAATTGGGTGAACACCACATATGGAAGGAGCGGACGTGATTGGTGGGATCCTCAATAGAATTACCCTCAAACTTTGGGATGTCGGAGGGGAGCTTAGTTGGCATAGCTAGCCAACCAGCATTGTGATGTATAGGGTCATTTATCAATCAGATAAAATCTGGGAGACTTAACCCAGCCATGAAAGGTAGTAGAGGAGATGTGAGAATGGTTCCAAAAATGGTTTTGCTAGATGTGACTATTGGATTAGAACCGGAGCCAACACTAGGTTCGGTTCTTGCACTAATAGTGGGTCCAGACATGATGATGGTATGCGGTGAAGGAGGCTTAGAATCAGATGAGGAATCAGATGAACGAGAAGAAGTTTCAGTATGGGGACATAGGAAAGGACTAACTCGAACAATATGGGGAGGAGTAGCAGAAACTGGGGATGAAGGCCTAAGAGTCTTTGTGACAAACACCATGGTGGTGCAATGGTGGAAAGACAAAAGTGACATAGAAATGGTGAAGGGAGATGAACCAGATGTTTTTGTCTCTGTGTGGAGAGATAGATTAATTTAGTTAAATCTTGGCTTGGCGATGTAAACCAAGAGCCCTTCTCTTAAGGTTTGCTTGTGTGTGCAAGTGTGTTTATTAATTAAGCTTAAATCCTATTTGAAAAAAGAAAAAAAAAGACTATTGAAATAAACTGAAATTAAAAACAAAAAATGAACAACAAATCAATTAACTAAACCCCACCAAAACTGGGTTTGCAAACATTCTGCTGGTTGGTGGCAAAATAACCTAAAAACACACTAGAAGGGCCAAGAGATCTAAGCATCAGTGTGACTATGATCAAATGGCACTATGTTGCTAGAAAGTGGTGCAACAACAACAAAAAACCAGGGGGGAAAATCACTACAAAAAGATAGGGAGATGGGTGTGAAATGTAGGGCAACTAATGGGACCCTAAGATGAATGACCAAACAAGGTTTAAAATGAAACTTTGGATGGAAACAACCTATCTATGAATTTTTGAGACATGAAGGTAAAAATCTAGAAAATATGGCTAAAAGTGCTGCAAACACTCAAAATTCTTAGTCAGCTAAACTCCTTCTATAAAGGTGGAAGTGTACTAGAAACCCTAAGGGGCTAAATTCCACTTCAATGAGAAAAATATATTAGATGATCCAGGTCCGGGTGTGAAGAAGGACCCTTCCAAGACCTTTTACTTTCATGATGTGTTAAAATTCCTTTTTAAAATAGCATTAATGAATACATCTGCATGTTGTAAAGAAGAGGAACATAACAGTCATCACCACATGAAAACATAAGTGTTGATAATGGAGTTCATCTAGGGGGGACTACGTCTCTGCGCCCTGGTGTCAAGATGGTGTAGGCTACTACATTAAGTCTTGTTAATAAAGGTGATGTACATAAGAGATGATGTCGCGATCATACAAGGAAAAATGCCCTCACACAGGAGTTCTCTAAGAGATATTCCACAACCGGAATTCGCAATCAAAACTCCCATCAATATGACACAAAAACATGCATGATGAACATCCCGCCAACAGGGCACAAAAGGGATGCTAAAACAAAACATGCATGATGACAATAAGAGTATCCCAACAACATACAACAAGGGATCTCAAAGCATAACATGAAGAGTTATGACAACAAGTACATCATACAGAAGATTCCGCATCAAATCAACAAGGAATCATGACAACATGGAATAAATAAGTTTTTGCCTCAACATCAATCAAGGATCTATGCAGCATAATGGAATAAAAAGAATTATATAAACAATAATCATATACCTCACACCACGGGCCATCTGAAGAAGTGGATGAAGAAGTGGATGTTCATAAGACAATCCACGATGAATACGCTGTTCACATTATTGGTGCACAAGCATAGCCTGCTACCAATCTGTCACGACCTCACTGCGAATGGCCATATGAAGAAGTGGGGCATCTGAAATAGCTTCCAATAAGCTGAAGCTTGCTGAAACATCGATCTCAAAGCACCGATTTGCAAGAAGAATCAATCAAAAGATGAATCAATCACAAGAAGAAGAATTGATCATAAAGAGAAGAATCGAGCAAAGAGAGAATAACTTCTCTGGACTCTCATCTCTGTGGCTCGCTGACTGTCTGGATTTATAGCACTCTAGGTTATGTCACTGTAGCTCTGCGATCTGCTTGAATTTCAAGCACTCTCCGGTTTCATGCTTCTCTATAGCTCTGTGGCTCTGTGGAGTTTAAGCGTTGCTCTGGCTTCTTTGCGTAATTTATAGCATTGTCAAGCTATCTCTATCATGCAGCCTCTCACCTCATCTCTCTGGCACTCAGGCTCTCAGGCCTCTTCATGCACGTAGACTATCGGGAATTCCCCTTTTTAGCCTTGGCTCTCTACCATGCAGCCTCTTCGCCTTTGTCAAGCAGCCTTTTGCCTTCTCCCTCCCTTGGCTCTCTGCGTCCATCATGTTTTATAACACATTTGGGGACAAGATCACTTAGAAATTAGAGTTTTTTTGTTTAGAATAGAATTCGTTTGCATAGGAGCATTGGCGGCGCAACAAAATTCTCCAAAATGGCCCTTTTTCTGTTGAAATAGAAATACACAGAAATACTGAAAACATTGGGAATTTCGACCAAAATCATAAAAGACTGGACTTCAAAATGTAGCAAATCGATCGTATATACCCTATATGGTCCAATTTAGTCACTTATTGCATCGCATAACGGATTTGGCCAAAACTAAAATACATGAGAATACACTGAAAATTTTGAATTCCTGGATCTCAAATTTTATCAAATCAGGCTTATAATTCCCATCGGGTCCACACTTATCACTTTTTCCAATAACCCTGCATATCGGGGGATCACCATTCATTGATGCCAATTCACCGATAGGCTGATCGCCAATCTGTTGATTGTTTCGATCGTCGATCACCAATAACGGCAATTGTTAATTGCAATCGCTACAGCCCGGGGTCCTAGTCCTAGGCCTTTCGCCGATTCGATCCGCCAATCCAACACTCCATCATTGATTTGCAAGCATCAATATCACTGATCGCTGCCTGAATAGCACCGATATCAGCCATCACATGCCTCCGATTGCGATTTTCCTTTTAAAGGCTTAAAACCCATTTTTAAAGGAAAATGCCTAATTTTCCTAAGGAACAAAGCAACCTTCTTCTCATGATAACTTCATCATCTAGACTCGGATTGAAGTGCCGTTGACACCGTTGGAATTAGGATGACGAGATCTACGCTCTGGTCTTAGGTTGACATCATTTTGAGCACTTTTATTTTTTTAGCATTCATGAGCCTTCTTTGTCCTGGGTGTCTCTCTGGAGCCACCTAGATCAATCCTCCCCACTGAGGAGCTTTTGGTCCTCCAAAAGCATGAAAAATAATCTTCAATTCTCTCTATACCCTGTCTACATCACAAGTGTCCTGAAAAGGTCTTGCTACCATCTCCTTCACCTTTGTTCTTTAGAGCCTTAAGCGATGAGCGGACACCTTCTACCTCTACAACCTGTAGTACATTTCTTTGCAAATTACATGCTTTGAATGACATGACCAACTAATGACCCAATGTCCCATGCTTGCCACGAGTTTATCACATACTCTATGGTCAAGTTTACAACAAGATGGATGTAATATCCCAACTATGACAACAAGGCCAACCCATCATGCTTGCTTCAAAAAGTGATGGAAAACACATCATCACTGCAACACATGATTTACACACATAAGGCCAAACACTATTGTGTGGACAAGTGATAGAAACATAACATCACTTTCAGAGTTTTAATACGCGACTCAAAACATGACCAAACATCATCGTGGCTGACCATGTGATGGAAACACATCATCACATTTACATTTTAAAATGCAAGAAGTGATTTACAAAACAATGACCATGAAATGAAAACATGTCTAGAAACCATTTCTCACTTATCTTTGTGAATGGGTCACCTCCTTGAGGTGGTTTTTCTTGTCGAACAACAGCTCTTCCTAGTTCATGCACTGACACTTTGTCTTTAAGGTGCTGCTTTGGATGGAGCTTCCAACAAGTGGCTGTTTGATGGCCATTTCTGTCGCAATGACTGCAATAGGCTTTCTTCATCCATATCTACTTAACCTATTTCTTTTCATGCTATTGAGAGGGTCTTTCATGCCTCATCAGTGCTGCCATTCATTTCCAACACTTAGAAAACGTATGGTTAGGTAAACCACAAAAGGTACATGTTTTTTGATGCCTTGATCTTTGTTCATTATTAACAACATGATCATAATCAAACTGAACATTCAAAGATCGAAAATGGTTATACCTTCCTTTGCTGTTTCTGATGTCTGTATGGCGATGAGAGCTTGCCTCAGCTCTCTCCCTGCAATGCAAACTACCATGGGATGATGGGGATGTTTTCCCATCATTCTCTTTCCTCGACGATGTCTCGGATGAATCTGACACCTTTGAGTACTATCCTTTAGTGTATCTTGAACTTGAAAATTGATGTTCATGCACAACCTCCAAAGGTTGAGTGATGCCTTGGTTATTAGCACCAAGTTCTTCTTTCTCCTCATGCCCCATCCTTGTAAGGAGCCTCATGTTTGCCCCTGTAATTGGGATCTCAAAATCTCCAACATACATAATACTATGAGAAGATGAAATAGAAAGGAAATCAACATATTTTACCTTCTCTTTTGATTTGGAAAGAACTGATGAGGGCTGCTCATCATCCATCATTGGTGGTTCATTAACTGTCTCAGCACATTCCCCAACTTCTTTCCTGACATACCCAAGTCCTACTTAACGGGGTAATTCCTCTACTTTTATGGGATTGAGAATGACTTGGCCATGAATGCCCAAGCCTTTTCCTTCATACCCCATTCTCTCCAATAGTTTAGAGCCAATTCATGTGGTGTGATTTTCAAATGCAACGAAATCATTATCAGGAAACATACAAGAAGATGGAGAACTAGTCCTTTGCTTTTAGCTGTCGTAGCAAACTTTGTTTTTCCTCTTTCTCTTCATGTAGTCGCATCTTCAATTCATCATTCTCTGTTTGAGGATTATGTTTGTTTCGCTTCAGTTCATCCATGGCCTCTTCTGTGGCTTGCAACTGAAGCTGCAATCGCTCCTTTTCCTCTGTCTCTTTCTGTAGATTTTCATACATAATTTCCACTCTCTTGGAAATGTCGAGCATGGTCTCATACATCACTCTTTCATCCTTTGTCTCTTCATGTAGTCGCATCTTCAATTCATCATTCTCTGTTTGAGGATTATGTTTGTTTCACTTCAATTCTTCCATGGCCTCTTTTGTGGCTTGCAACTGAAGCTGCAATCGCTCCTTTTCCTCTGTCTCTTTTTGTAGATTTTCATACATAATTTCCACTCCCTTGGAAATGTTGAGCATGGTCTCATACATCACTCTTTCATCCTCTATCATTGTTCACACTAAAACTCACATCAACGCAAAGACCACTCTGATACCACTTGATCCAGATTTGGGTGTGAAGAAGGACCCTTCCAAGACCTTTTACTTTCATGATGTGTTAAAATTTCTTGTAAAAGAACATTAATGAATACATCTGCATGCTGTAAAAAAGAGGAACATAACAGTCATCACCACATGAAAACATAAGCATTGATAACGGAGTTCGTCCAGGGGGGACTATGTCTCTGGGCCCTGGTGTTAAGATGGTGTAGGCCGTTGGATTAAGTGTTGTCAATAAAGGTGATGTACACAAGATATGATGTCATGATCATACAAGGAAAAATTCCATCACGCAAGAGTGGCTCTAAGAGATATTCGACAACCAGAATTCTCAATCAAAACTCCTATCAGTATGACACAAAAACATGCATGATGAACATCTCA
Source organism: Pinus taeda (assembly GCA_000404065.3). Classification (NCBI taxonomy): domain Eukaryota; kingdom Viridiplantae; phylum Streptophyta; class Pinopsida; order Pinales; family Pinaceae; genus Pinus; species Pinus taeda. Next base: position 107,320 of record APFE030065335.1, on the reverse strand, counting down.
CCAACATGGCATAAAAGGGATGTCAAAATAAAACATGCATGATGACAACAAGAGTATCCCAACAACATACAATAAGGGATCTCAAAGCATAACATGAAGAGTTATGACAACAAGTACATCATATAGAAGATTCTGCATCAAATTAGCAAGGAATCATGACAGCATGGAATAATAAGATCCTGCCTCAACATCAATCAAGGATGTACGCAGCATAATGGAATAAGAAGAAGTATATAAACAATAATCATATACCTCAAACCACGGGCCATCTGAAGAAGTTGATGAAGAAGTGGATGTTCATAAGACAATCCACGGTGAATATGCTATTCACATTATCAATGCGTAGACACAGCGTGCTAACAATCTGTCACATCCTCACTACGAATGGCCATATGAAGAAGTGGGGCATGTGAAACAATTTTTAATAAGCTGAAGCTCACTGAAACATCGACCTCACAACATCGATTTGCAAGAAGAATCGATTAAAAGATGAATCGATCATAAGAAGAAGAATCGATCATAAAGAGAAGAATCGAGCAAAGAGATAATAATTTCTCTAGACTCTTAGCTCTGTAGCTTTCTAGCTATCCGGCTCTATAGCACTCTAGCTTATGTCACTGCAACTCTGCGATCTGCTTGAATTTAAATCTTTGGTTTCATGCTTCTCTATAGCTCTATGGCTCTATGGAGTTCAAGCGTTGCTCTGGCTTCTCTGCGTAATTCACAGCATTGTCAAGCTATCTCTATCACGTAGCCTCTCGCCTCGGCTCTCTGGCACTCAGAATCTTGGGCCTCTTCATGCATGTAGACTATCAGGCATTCCCCTTTTTAGCCTCAGCTCTCTGCCATGCAGCCTCTTCGCCTCTCTCAAGTAGCCTTTCACCTTCTCCCTCCCTCGGCTCTTTGTGTCCATCATGCTTTATAACACATTTTGGGACAAGGCCACTTAGAAATCAGAGTTATTTTGTTTAGAATAGAAGTCATTTGCATAGGAGCATTGGTGGTGAAACAAAATCCTCCTAAATGGCCTTTTTTCTATTAAAATAGAAATACACAGAAATACTGAAAACATTGGGAATTTCGACCAAAATAATAAAAGTCCAGACCTCAAAATATAGTAAATCAGCCCTATATACCCTGTCAGGTCTGCTTTAGTCACTTATCACATCACATAATAGATTTGGCCAAAACCAAAATACACAAGAATACAATGAAAAGTCTAAATTCTTGGATCTCAAAATTTATCAAATCAGGCTTATAATTCCCATCAGGTCCACGCTTATTGCTTCTACCAATAGTCTTGCATATCAGGAGATCTTTGATTCATCGATAAGCCGATTGTCGATCTACCGATCGTTCCGATCGTCGATCGCCGATATCAGCAACCGCTATGGCCCACGGTCCTGGTCCTAGGCCTTTCGCCAACCTGATCCACCGATCTGACACTCCATCACCGATTCAAAAGCACTGATATCATCGATCGCTACCTGAATAGCACCGATATCGTTCATTGCTTGCCTTCGATTGCGATTATCCTTTTAAAGGCTTAAAACCCATTTTTAAAGGAAAATGCCTCATTTTCCTAAGGAACCAAGCAACCTTCTTTTCGCGATAACTTCATCATCTAGACTCGAATTGAAGTGTCGTTGACACTGTTGGAATCAGGACGATGAGATCGACGCTCTGGTCCTGGGTCAACATTATTCTGAGCACTTTGATTTTTGAATGTTCATGAGCGTTCTTTGTCCTGGGTGTCTCTTTGGAGACACTTGGATCATTAGATCAAGGCCTAAACGGGATAGGACAATAGTCAACCATCCTAGTAGACAACTCTCGGAAAAACCCAGAAATAGATCTAAAAAAATGCCAGAAACCCTCAAAATCATAGGTACTGACCTGATTCTTGGGAGATTTCACTTTTTGGGCCAGAAGGGGTGCTCTGGTCCTCTAGCTCATACTTTTTGGGTAGAAAAGTGCAATTTTTGCTCCTTGATTCCCAGTCGGCAAGTCTCAAAAAAATTTTCCATCTCTGTTGCCGATGGTTCCTATGACCTACGAAAAAGACCAGAGAATTTACGGGAGTTAGAATTTTGAATGATCTAGTATTATAATGCTAGTAAACAACATTAAGAGACTATAAAAACAAGAAACCTTAAGCTAAAATAGGAATTTCACCCAGGTTTCTAGATCAGAAGTAAAAACTTAGTGGAGTCGCCAATTTTGTTATAGTATTTTCTTCTCATATGTGTACGAAAAGGAATGACCTAAGACTGTGGATGACAAACAATATTAACAATATAAATGGTTGTTAAACATTGTAGATCTGCAACAAATGATAGAAACAAAACCTACCAAAGTCTCGATTTATGCCATAGTCATAGTTGAACAAAAATATGAAATAGTAAAATAAACGTGAGTAACTCCAATAATCCAATGGAAACCAGATATACAAAGAATATATTTTATTAAACAACACATGTGAAGTGAACAAATAATGTTACCAACGCCCCTCTATGGGATGGATTATTGGCTATCCTGTAATGTTTTCATCTTTTATAGAGTCTCTCTCCTTTATAACGACCAAGCAAATAAAATATTTCAGCTCAATGAGAACTCAAATGGAAAAGAGAAATTGTGTGTGACAATGATAATAATCAGACCTACAACAGTGAGTGCAATAATGAAAATAATAAAAAGTGAATAATAAATGGAGAATCCTTCTATTTATAACAAAGTATTAGGTTATCCTTGAATAATGAGCAATAATAAAATATTATTAACCCCATTCTAGAAATAACCACTTGGAATATTTTATTATATTTGTTTAGGAGGGAAAAAGTATTTAAACTTTTGTTTAGAAATAATAAATAAATAAATGATTTATTTATCATCTCAAGAAATATGGTTAAGGAATAATAAACAAATAATGATTTATTTAATTATTCGTCATGGGTTTAATTATAAATTTATTAACAAATGTGGTTTATTAAGTAATTTCTCATAGTGAAAGCAATTTTACTATGGTAAAATTGGCCTTACATGGTGTACTTCGATCCATCTAGTAAAATAAGGCTAGATGATCCTTTTTTTGTGATAACAATTGTTATATTTATTTATACACTAAAATTTATGTGTTTATGGCAGTATGATACATGGATTACATGGAAAAAGATACTACCATGAAATCTTGAAGAAAGTTTGGGTTGAACTTTTCCTTGGAAGCATTGAGGACCCATGGGGTTGAGTCTTGATGTTTGTTGCTAGTATTGTGCTTTCAGTGTTTTGTGTTTTGTTTCCACTTGATTTACCGTTTTTTTGTGTCTGGTGCAAGGCCTTGCCACTTTGTTTGTGGTGTCATATTGCTATTGGTTTCTATGATTTTATTCTTGGTTGCTTTTGATTCTTTCTTTTATGTTTGAGAATATTGGGAATTGATTTGGGAAAGAGTAAAGTTAAAAAATCTTAGGAAGGGTTGAATGGAACTTGATAGGTAATGTAAGACTCAAATGAAGCTTAGTGAATGTATAAGAGAAGTGTAAGGTAACAATGCGACAGTAGGTTGGAATGGTTGAGTCCATTGTGGTAAATGGATGGTGGCAATACATACATGAGAAAGGTAACTAGAAAGGAAAATTAAACGGATTTGAGGGGTCAGATGCCTTGCTTATGTTCGAAAATATTGTTCTCAATGTTGTGCATGGATAAGGGGCCTTCTGTTAACCTTGACCTTATTCTATCTGGTAATTATGTTTTGATCATGATTATGATGATGTTTAACACCATGGATCATTATTGTTTAATACTAATGTTTATATGTATATATGTATGTATGTATGTCATGATCTGACAGGATCATTATTGTTTTATGCTAATGATTAAATATATGTATGTATCTATGTATCTATGTCACTATCTGACAAGGTTGTCATGGATCATTCTTGTGGAGGAATAACTGCTTATGTAGGTGAATGTCAGAAAGAGGTTCCGGGTATTATGAGAAATCCTGTGGGAAGAGTATCCGTCATAGGTCTTCAAATCAGTATCATGTGTATATGATTTGATATTATGTGCTTGTACTGTGCCTATGTTTATGTTATGACAAGTAACGTTGAAGGATACATCAACGGAATGAAGGTAGTGTGATTTGCGGCATGCTAGGATAAGCATGGATGGTAGAGAGACATTGGAAATAAGGTTGATTGGTATAGACAATGTGATTTTGGGCGTGCAGTGCTACTATTATGTATATGTTGTGCATATTGTACATTCGGTGATTGTACCTATGTTCTTGTGCGCCTACTGTATATATGGTGCTGTCTATATATTGCATATGCAATGTTGGGTATAGATGGTGCTATGTACATGTTGGATATGTAATGTTGTGTACATATTGTACTATGTACATGATGGATATGTAATGTTGTGTGCATATGGTGCTATGCATATGTTGGATATGTGGTTTTGTGTACATATGGTACTATGTACATATGATGTTATGTACATGTTGTACATGTGGTGCTATGTACATATGGTGTTGTGTGCATGATTGTATAAATGGTGTTGTGTATGTGTTGTACATGTGGTGTTGTGTCCAGGTGGTGTTGTGCACATGTCGTACATGTGGCGATGTGTACATGTGATGTCGTGTACATGTCATGCATGTGGCGATGTGTACATGTGATGTCATGTACATGTCGTGCATGTGGTTTTGTGTACATGTGGTATTGTGTACACATTGTACATGTGGTATAGTGTACATGTGGCATTGTGTACATGTTATGCATATTGTTTCGTGTAAATGTGGTATTGTGTACACATTTTGTAGGTGGTGTTGTGTACGGGTGGTATTGTATACATGTTGTACATGTGGTATTGGTGTACATGCCATACATGTTGTGTTGTGTACGTGAGGTACTATGTATGTGCATTGTGTAGTCATGGTATCATGACATGTGTATTCGTTGTGTTGTACTATGTGTACATATATGTATTGTGTTGTACACCGCATGTAACTGTATGTGTTGTGTTTTACACCAGGTGTAGTTCTATGTGTTGTTTTGTAGACCAAATGTACGTGTATGTGTTGTGTTGTACACTAGATGTAGGTGTATGGGTTGTGTTGTATACCAGGTGTAGTTGTATGTGTTGTGTTGTGTGCCAGGTGTGGGTGTATGTATTGTGTGATGTTGTACGTCATGTATGAAATTATATATTGTGATGTACATTGTGTCTATGTGTACATGATTAAAGTGAAGCAAAGGCACTAGTTTCTTTCCAGGTGTGGAAATCGATTTGGTGTGAGTACAAAAAGAACAAAGGCAGTAGTAAGGATCGATTGAAGGATAAATATCAATATTTTAATTCATTTTTAATTATGTATGTGATCTAGGATTATGGTTTATGATGGTTACATGTGATCTATGATTATCATTTGTGGTGGTTACATTTTAGCTAAGTAGATGTGATATGTTTATACATGATTATTTAATTAAAGAACTAGTTTGACTTGTTGTGACAGGAAGTGAACAAGATTGCAAGTGTACCTTGTTGATGAGCCGCCAATGAGGTATGATTTGAGTTTATGTCAATTCATTTTTAGTTTAATGAGAGTTATGTGCTTGGTACAAGGATCATGGAAATGCCCAGTTAGGTGATTAGAATTGACTGCAAGAATTAACATCAGCAGCAAAAAGGAATTAAAACATGCAGCAGTGTGCTGGTAAAGAACTTCAAGAACAGGGCCATTCTGGGACAGTGGTCCCCAATAGTGTCCATTGATTTCCATGAGCATTTTATGACCGATATGATGGTTTTGAGGTAGGTATATTCCTTGGATTTTGGACCTTTTGATGTGAGGAAACCTTGCCAAGGGAGGGCTCGCTCGAGGGACTATGTAGCAGAGAAGGGGATGCCCACAAAACTTGGAAGGTCTGTGACTGCAAATAAGGCGGTGATCAAATTACCCAAGGGAATATGTAGCAAATAAGGGAAGGTATAGGATGGATTTGCTTTGGTCATTAACATTTCCAAATGGAATCAGAGGCACATTGGGAGTGTACCCTGGAACAACGACGTGGTAACTGTTCACTAAGAGGAAAAGTGGCGCAAGATTGTAGCACTGGACATCGGATGCAACTTTGGCTTTGGTAGTGGATTCTGGACTTCCAGGGAAGGAAGTGAATCTTGGTACTACTTTCGAGGGTGGAGGTGTGAGCCTCTAGATTCCCTTGTTGATTAACATAGGAATCGTATCCTTTTATTTGTTGGTTGAGCAAAAGTGCATATTTGTATATGTGTATATTATTGTAAATAGTGTATCAAGCTAGATTTATAAAGCTCCATAAAGAATATGGTTATTTTGTCGTTGAGAAAATGTGGTTGTTATTGTAAATATCATAATGAGCTATGTTATAAAGCTTTAGTAAACGGTATTATTTGCATGTAATCAGTAGGTTGATCATTGTAAATTCTACAATGAGCTAAGTTATAAAGCGCCATGGGAAGTATGCTTTTCTAATTGCAGTCTTGTTAGTGATAGGTGTCATTGAACTCCGAGGATAGTGTTCCCCCAAGGGGGAGGGTTCTGTAATAGCCCTGGTTAAAAATTCATGTAAGACATACAAGATTAAGGTCATGGGACATGTATTCCAAGCCAAATGGTGGGAAAAACATCTTATCTGGTGTTTATTTGATTTATTATGGCTAAAGGAAAATGGCAAAGGTAATGGAAAAGGCTTTGGAAAGACATGAGGCATTAATTGGCATTTATTTATGACAATAATGGAAATTAGAAGAAAAGGAAGGTGAAAGGTCACAGGTTGCATGTGAAGAGGAAATTGAAAGAAAAAAATGGAAAATGAAGAAAATAGAGACCTCGGTGATAAAAAGGCTTTTGACGATAAGTTGATAGCCTTTTCACAGGTTTTGGTGGAGCTCTCTTCTATTCTCTCTTTCTCTCTCTTTCTCTCATACTCTTGGACACTTAGAGTTTTCTTGGAGCACTCTTGGAGGAGTGTGGCATACTTGGAGCTTTGGAGCAAGAAAACTCAAGAGGACATCGAGATCAACAACTACAACTAAATTTCTTTGCAGATATTGAGTTTCATGTATGGTTTCCTTGTTATTTTTTTCATGCATAGAACATGCATGTGGCTTCTTGGTTATGATATGTCATTGGCATGGAGGATTGCCTGGATTGACAATGGTTTTTCCTAGCCTTGTCATTTCTTCAATTGCCATGGTGTTGTGGATTTTATTTTTGTTTTCTGGTTGGTGTTCATGTTCCTTTCATTATGGGTTGAGTTATTAGTTCCTAGAGAATTGGTTGGAAAAATGCTCTGGAAGCCCTGTAATGGCCTTGGTTGAGTTACTAGTCTTAGAAGCCATGGTTGGAAAAACTCTCTGGAAGCTTTGTAACATATTAGGTTGAGTTACTATTTCTAGAGCCTTGGTTTGACAAACACTCTGGAACCCTTGGTGGGTCGAGTTACTTGTCATGGAGCCTTGGTTGGACAAACACTCTGGAGCCCGACAACAACTGTGGGTTGAGCTACTAGTCTTGGAGCCTTGGTTGGAAAAAATATCTAGAGCTCGGTAGTAGTCATGGATTGAGTTACTAGTCCTGGAAGCTAGGTTGGAACAAACACTATGGAGTCTTGGACAACTTTGGTAGAGACTGATCTGGTGATGGTTAGTGATGTCTGAGAGTGAGGTGGAATCAATGGTTGAGGTTTGAGGTAGTTGGCCTCTAGAAGCCCACTCGTTTGCACTTGATGTGTTTTATGAGATCCCACATTCATGCTTGGAATATGGCACGAGGGTGACTGGCTAAAAAAGAGATTTGGTTCAGCCTAGTCTATGGTCGGGTGGTTCATGGAAGTCCCAGATCTGGTTGAATTTTTCATATGTTAGAAAGAGCTTCTTTCCTCTTGTATATGATGGGTAAATATACTTTTTATATCTGGTTTTTATGGATGCTATATTCTTTTTATTTTTGTTGGTTATATGCTAGTTATGAGCATGTTTTATGGCAGTGATGATGTATGGCTCTCATCATGTTTTGATTTTTAAATGAATGAACAATGAATATTTGAGCTAATAGATAATAATGCAGCTAATGTGATAAAGAATTGATGCTTTTTAATGATTCTGAGATAAGTATGAGACCCCTATGCTCAAATATGTTGTTATGACTAGTATAATGCATATTTGTGATACGTTTGCCGAAATTCTTGTCATGGTTGGGCTTGGTTAGGTCAAGTACTTGATCAAGTTTTGCATTATAGGCTTTGTATTGGTATCATTTATTGTCTCGGAGAGTCTCATCAAATTCCGAATAGTGGTTTGGAAACTAGCCCTGAAAGAGTGGCTTAAATCTCATAGTCTTTGGCACAGAAATGACTAAAAAAACTGTAGTCTCTTCCTTGCAGGCATTGTGGGAGTGACTAGAGGGTCCATTCGCATGCATGTCCATGTCATGGGAGCAATTGGGGGTTTAATTCATTGAAATGCTAGGTTAACTCAGGGGTTGGGCACCTGGAGTGGTGGATTAGTTCTTGTGGGTTCTGTAGCACTTAAGGGAGGTATGTGAAGTGTTGACTCGTCAGTTCCACTTCCTTAACTGCACTTAGGGAGTTGAATCATATCATGGTAACTCTTCGTCACATGTTTAACCTAGTGGACCGGTTAACTTGGCTAAATGTGGGAGGAGGATGTTACATATTTCCCTTAGATTGAAAGTGCTAGAGATAAGATTTTTTTGATCTTTACCATGGTCTACACTAGATTGAACATCACTAAAATAGTGGGCACCTTAAGTTGATTCACCACTAATTCTAGACATGAACATTGAGTTTTAATGAAGCTAGTCTTTAGGCACTTTTGAATATTCTAATTGATATTACAATGTTGTTCCAATAGATGTACAATGTTAATTACAAGGTTATAACAATTATGATGACGCAAACGATGTAGATAGAAGGATACATAAATGTGCTTTGAATGTTTGATGGAGGAGTAAGTTCAATGAGAAAGCAACAAATTGTTTTATCTTTGTCTAGAGGTAGAAGATATGATAATTAATGATACTTGTAATGAGGTCCTTTCAATTTATGAAAATATGTTAAGAAGTAGAGCTAAATGAAAAGGATATTGTAATTCAATGAGAAAATAATAGTGTCATTTATCCTTTTCAAATAACCATATCATTTGAAAGATAAACATATCAATATACAATAATATTTTATTGAGATTATGGTAAAAAATAAAAAAGTAATACTAGAAAAAATTAGACATTTCACCAAATGTTGAAAATGCATTAAAAAAATGATAAACCCATGAAATTAACTCAAAATTTGATACATTCCCTTTTGTGTATTTACGAGTTATATGACAAATAGAAAAATGTGATGACAAATTTATCTTACATCTCATAAAAGAAAGAATAAATAAATGTAGAGTTATAGTAAAATATAAATGCAAACTAATTATAATAAAAAAATATTCCGAATTATTATAATACCATAAAATTATTTAAAATTAGAGAGTAAAACCGAATGTGATAAGGATTTCCAAATTTTGGAGTGGCATGTTATAATCAAACTTCTGTGCGTTGTGCGAAGTGTTTCTTCATAGAAGTTCCCAGATTTATGTGTTTTTGTAACCATAGCTACCAAACCTTAAAATATATATATATATTATATCAAACATAAAAAAATTTAATATATGCCTGTTTATATTTCTTAGAGCTCATAGAAAAGGCCATCATCAAGGCAATCCAAAAACCAAAGCAGCAACTCACTCATATTTAGAAAAAACCTGAATTACAAGTAATTTCAATAATTTTTTCAACAAATAAATATATTTAAAATATATTGGCGAATTATTTTCGAATTGAAATTTTTTGAATCTGTAATTATTCAAATCATAATTCAAACTTGGTATAGCCAATAATTTTTTAACCAATATAAAAAACACAACGCACCGTGAATCAATCCAACCTAATTCAATAATTTTGTAGTTTTGAAACCATGGGAGAAGTCATAAAGTTGGATCGAATCACAGCGTCAACCATCTCAGGGGTGGAGACGCAATCATATTATTGCAATCGAAGACCATCTGTGTTTCTATATATAGATGACAAGCGCGTGGAAGAAGATAGAGGGGGAAACAATAAAAAAGTTTCCCCTTATTCACATACGGCTTACTCCATTGAAGGAACGACAAATCGTTCAGAATTGCTCCCATAACTGGAGAGGATCTACAGAGTCTAAAACATGTGGGTTCATATTAGTGTGTTCATTTTCTTTCAATGAAGCGTTGTAAAAGCTAGCATCATATCCTGTAACGAGGGTTACGAGATTAGCATGTTGCATACTAACATGAGCGAACGCTGCTTCTCTGGAAGCCAACTGAAATTCCAGCTCTGCTATTCTTTTGTTGAGATCATTGACTACTCCTAGACAGCCAAGGACGGGATCTCGAAGTCTTTCGCTCGCTTCGTACACCATGCTGGCTACTGCATCACCTCTCTGCTCGGCCGGTAGTCCCTGTAACACAGTAACAGATTACCAAACCATCAGACCAGCACACATAGTTTGAACTAATCTAGAAGATGAAATATTATCAAACCTTCAGACCATCACTCATAGTTTTAACTAATCTAGAGGATGAATGATCATTACTATCATGTGTCTAGTCTGATATTTCTCACAACGAATATTTATCTGGCTTTCTCAGAGTACTTCTGAGGTACTGAAGGAAATTGAATCTTTTGTAAAAGATGCCTTGGTTATACTGAATTTTCAGATAACACTTGGATTTTAACATCTCAACAATTCAATGTATTATATTTATAATCATAATCATATCTATATATATATAATTAATGCATCAAAAGAATTGATTGAGCTGACAGGCATTTTTACAACGTAGTATTATGTGGAAGATGAAGATATATATATGAAATTTAAAAAAAATATTGAAATAATATAAAGTGGAGTAAAGTGCACTATGAATTTCTATTTCTATATTGTATATGATATTACGTTGAGCTGAGCTATAATTTAGTTAAGAAAGAAAATAATTCATTTTGAATTTTCGTTAATTAAGATTGCTTGAGTTTATATATGGGTGGATTTTTATTTCTATATTATATATGATATTAAGTTTGACATAAAGTAATTTAAATTTCAATGCTTTTAGCTATAATTTAGTTAAGAAAGAAAATAACTCTTTTTGAATTTTTATTAATTGAAGATTGATTGAGTTTACATATTGGTTTTGTTTGGGCTTGTTACGATTTTGAAAAGTTTATTATGATAAGAAGTTTTCATTAGAGTATTAATTATTAATTATTTGTAAATATGAGGGTTAAAAATATTAATTATTATATTTTTGGAAAAATAACAAAATAATAACATATAATAAAATAATTAAAATGTAAATTTTTTTTTTCCCTAATAAATTCTATAACTATATAATAAAAAATAGTTTAAAATATCAAAAATTATTTTTTCTAAGAAATTCAATAACTTAGGTTATAATAAACAATTTATATCTATAATAATAATGTAATAATGATATATAATTTAAAATATATATTATTAATTTTAAATCATTTAGATCATTAAATACTATATAGATTGAAATATGTATTATTGGATTTAAATGAATTTAGATCCAATAATGTATATTCCAAACTATAATATATTTATTATACTATTAAGATATGTATAATATTTTCCATAATTTATTGCTTTATTGCTTTTAGAATTTGAAAAAGGTTATAACTCATTAACTATGAATAGAAGTGATTTTGTAAGCCATTAAGGTTTAGAAAATATAATAAAATATTAACTATTTAGCAAAAGCTATAACCTAATCAAGGTATCAAAAGTTGTGTAATGAATATTAATCTATTTTTCTAAAAATTCAATAAAATCTTAATCCAGGGAAAGCAATATGCATCTCCATACTCATGCACTAAACTTAATATAGATTGAGATATACAATGTTGGATCTAAAAATATTTAAATCTAAATTTATAAAGTATTTGTTGCACTCTTAAGAATGCATATTGTTTTCCTTAATCTATTCAATTAATACTTGTTAGGGTTTTGAAAACTTAAAAGAGATTAGCTATTGATACTAGACCTTCCACATAACTATTAGTACTCAGTTAAAAAGTATTAATTACTTTGTTTAAAAAAAATTGTATAGTAACTATATGAGTAATAATCCACCTAAAATATCTAAAACTGTAATAAATTGATTTATTTTTATAGGAAAATAAAAAATCTCTAAATACATAATAAATAATATACATCTTAAAACAATATAATAAATGTTATATAGATTGGGATATATATTTTTTAATTTAAAACATTTAAATTTAATTATGTATGTCCCAAGGACATATTTTTCTAAAGAGAAATTTGTTTTTGAGACATTTATTTAACTACTATTATTAAAAAAGCACAATAAAAAATTAACTATCTTAACAAATATTTTTATCTAAAAATTTATATTTTGTCAAAATAAATAATTTTATATCATTGAAAAAATTGTTATATTATTCAATGAAAAATTAAACTCAATAGTTATTAAACAAAATAAGAATTCAATATAAAAATAAACAATTACACTATGTCTCTTAATAACTATGCCTCTATTAATATCAACAAGTTTAAGGGATTAAAATGAAATATACAATAAATTAAATTCTCAGAAAAATTTTCAGAGTGTGATAAATTAAAAAGATTTAACTCAAATTAATTCTCATCACAAAAACCTCACCCCGATCCTGAAATCCAGGTAATTCTGCTTTTATTTCATAATATAATTGATTAAAATGATGAAACTCGGATCAATTCTTATCCCAAAACCTCATTTCTTGAAAATACTGACAAGCCCACTAAACAGTTGACCTCACTCCTGATCCTAAAAAACCAGGGAGAGAAAATTTGCATTCTTCCTTTATTTCAGAATATAATTGATTAAAATGATGAAACTCAGATCAATTCTTATCCCAAAACCTCACTTCTTGAAAATACCAACAAGTCCACTAGACAGTTGAGAGTTTAGAGATTAAAATGATAGGCGTTAATACACCAATAAATTAAAATTGGGAGATTAAAATGGCGGTGTTAAGGCACTAAACTAAAATTAAAACGATTGAGAAAACCCTTCAATTAGATACTCATTTTAGAAATAATGCACATTAAATCAACTGAACCTGTAGTAACTTGATGACATGACCGTGGCCGAAGACTCTGTGAACCAGCAGAAACTTCTCACGTTCAGCCTGTGGGAAATATGGGGCGAGAACGCATTTGTCTCTACATTTCTTTCTCTGAAGCTTGCAAGCAGCGCAAGGAGATGATAACCCCTCTGTTTTCATTGGTGTCTTATTAATAGCTATCTGCAAAACAGTTAGGACTATGTACACTTGAAAGTAGCTTCAGGTAAGAAAACTATCTGCAAAACTATTCCAGACAAAAACAAACAAATCTCTGAAACAAATTTCTCTTGACAGCAGCCTTCTAAACGTTGGTTACTCAGAAAATTGATGAGTGCCTCTCCTAGGTCTTTTTTTTACCTTGGCGTTGCAGTTTTTCTCAATGGGATTGAAAATAGAACAAGTAGAAAGGAATCTTGAGACAAAAGAGGAACGTAATTATGGGCGGATGCAAAGCCCTGGAACCTTGCCAGCGCAGTGGAGGGATTAGGAAAGAAATGGACGTATTTATAGGCGAATGGAAAACGGTAGAGAGAGACCACGTGCAATACGAAAAGGTTAGTGGTACAAATGCTGCGAAACAGTGGTGCCACGCTGGTAAATTAGGGAATATGATTGAAACTCTCCATGTGGGCTGTGCAATTGATGCCACACGCACATGTTTGTGTTGACCTAACAATTTTAAATTGTTTAAGAGGAACCACGGATCACCATGGCATCCCACAGAAATGTAGGCGCGACTCCCGAACAACCTCGGAAATTTCCGGCACCGTTATTTCTGCGAATCAGCCATTCCTCGCCGTAAATTGGATGTGCTCGTTCACTCACTGTCTGCAATCAGATACGCATATCAAATTCAACATTGTGCTCCGTTGTTCGTGTTTTTTGCCGCGTTACACCTTCCTGTAAAATTTATAGTCATTGTAGTCATCATGATGTCATTGCAGTAATTCGAACTAATACGCCACTTCGATCCAATGTGATGGGGTCCGTTTTTCTTCACCCATGCGCACATAAATGACCTAGGCGCAGGCCCATGTTAGAGTAAACCACCTTCCTGTAAAATTTATAGGATCGCGTTAAAGACAACTGCAAATTTATAGTCATTATAGTCATCACAATGATGTCATTTCAGTCGTTTCGATCATTCGAACTAATACGCCACTTCGATCCAATGTGATGGGGTCTGTTTTTCTTCACCCATGCGCACATAAATGACCTAGGACCGAAGGACCGAAGGGTCGTTTTTTACCTGGATTAAATAAGAAGCGTTAGGTAGTGAGTTAATCATGGATTAAACGTAGAGTAAACTAAGGGGTCTTTTTTTGCATGGAGTAAATAATAAACCTTATGTAGTGAGTTAATCATTAGTAATGGATAGCATTATGAAGTGAGTTAATCATAACGATTAGTAATGAATTAGTATTGAAAATGGGATAAGTTATGAATTATATAAGAACTGATTAATATTAGACAAAGTTTTATTCAATTCTATCAAATGAATTTATGTAAAAAAAATTATATATTTTAATGTATAGGTGAAATTTCATTTAATTTTTATATTTCAAAATTTAATAATTGGATAATTATTAATAAATATTTATATATTAAGAACTATCTAATGTAAAGAAAATAGTATAATGTAAAGAAATAGTATAATGGAAAGAAATAGATTTAGTTGTATTTAAAAGAAATATATATAATAATAAAATGAATCACAGTAGATTTATAGTTATTTATTTATTTATTAATATAATATGTATATGATATTAAAAAAAAGCTAAAAATATTATTTTGAGTTAATTTATTTTATTATTGATGAATCTAATATTAGTGGTTTAAAATCCATAGTATTGGGCCAGCCATGATATTTTTCCATAATATTAGTATGTGATAAAATCTTAAATGAATTATAATAAATTTTACACTTATTTATCTATCAATAATATATATAAAGAAGTAAAAGTATCACTTTGAATTAATTTTAAAATTTATCCATTAATAAATTCAATAATTGATAGTTTAATAACCCATGGTATTTGCTCATAATGTAACATGTGATCAGATCTGTTTTGCTTGATCTAAAATATTTGCTTATAATATTAACATGTTATTAAATCTATTTGGTTTATCGTATATACAATATTATATCTATTTTTTTTATTTTATATACAATATTGTATAGTGAGAAAACATTTAAAGTCAAAAGTTAACTACTTTATTCTTAAAGCCTAAATTAAAACATAACATTGTTATCTGGCTTGCTAGCTAATAAGATTTGTTTAAAGTAATTTAAATATTTAAAACATATAATTTTTTTAATGTTATGTACAAGATGGGATAACCAAAAAAATTAAAAAAAATAAAGACGAATGTTAACTAATTGGTGATTAACCGTTAATGAATTACTATAATCCTAACCTTGAGCTAATTTTGACTAGACGTCATTAATGAGCTTTGTTATTGTACAGAATTTGTTATCTTAAATTCTTTAAAAAACCATAAATTCCTTAAAATCTCATTTTAAAAATAACCATTTTTATAAATAAATGAAGTCAACAAAATATTATTATTATGATAAATACTAAAAAATAATAGAGAACACTTTTTTCTTATCTATTTTTTAATTTTTTCCCTAACATATAAAATATATTGACATGTTTTAAATTTAAAAACAAAAAATGATAGAAAAAAAACTTTACATCTTTAATATCTTATATATTTTTTCTATACTTTACTGATCTATTATTTTGAGATATTAATTATTATTTTTTCAAAAAATATGAAATGCCTAGATATTATTTTTAGATATTAATTATTTTATTATCAAGAAATATGAAGTGAATAAAATTCAATGATATTTATATAAATGAAACTAACAATTTTTAATTGAGATATATCAATGAACCAATAATTAATAATTGTGAGTAAGGGTTATCATGGTTGCTAGAAACATGTTAAACAAGCTTTACCATTAATGTTCATTATTAATATAAGTTCAAAAGGTAACGAATGGAAAATAAAAATGTCGCCGTTTTACATTAATGATGGCCAACAATAATTTTTGAGCTTCCCTTTAGAATGTTCGGAAGTCGTTTTCGCGAGTTTGATTTCTGATATTTGGCAGGGCCGTCCCACCAGAGAAATAAAGTAGAGGTTCATGTGTCATTTTCTATTTGGTAATTATTCTGTGAACTTTAAACAATCCTCTATCATATTTTTTTTAAATATGGATATTTTTTTCAATTTACCTTCTTTTAAACACCTTTATAAATTTTCCCAAATATAAATATAAAGATTAGACTTTATTTTCAAATTTCTTTGGTAGACTTTTGAACGAAATTTTCCAGATATAGACTCTAGACATTCTTTTCAAATTTCTTTGGTAGAGTTTTGAATGATTTTTTGGCAAAACATGTAACGTTTTATCTACCCAAACTTTTATTTTTTCTTCTCCCACGAGGAAATAATTGAAAATGAGGCGGCGGGATGGAAGCCGGAGGAACACTAACATCACAGTTTTATTTTCTACATACCAAATTTGTGGATTAAAAAAATGCTTGAATAACCATTTGTATTTCTAAAAAAAATGAAGTTAAAGCGAAGTTAGAAAATTTGGTAATGTTTATTCGAGATATTATTAAGAATATCATAAGGTAAAAATAGATGATATTTGCTTTCAATTTTTTTTATTACAAACTTAAATGTTTAGTTTATTGGACCAGTTTCAGTCTAAAGAATAAAGCGTTGGGATTTATAATTTTGATGAGTGAAATTGAGATTTATGTATTTTTTTCAATGGTTTTATTTTTCTTTTAAATTGATTTCATTGTCATTTTAAGTTTTATTTTTTCGTAAGCATATGGTATAAATAAGAAAGGAAAAAAAAAAAAGACAATTATTGCTAATTTATTATTAGGAAAATAAGACCATCAACAAAATAGCCAAGCTTTAGTTCATAAAGTCATAACTAAATTAACTAGTCCAAAGTTCTCCAAGTAGCTACCATAAAGGAGAGGAGACTATTGTCCAATGATTGTAAATTATGCTGACAAATAACAAGTATACTTTACTTATCAGAACCCAAATCAAGATACCAATATATGACATAAGGTTGTTCATTATGCAGAAAGTGAAGTGCCCACATAAATTGGTACTTGGCTTGATTGAGCTTCATGCGGTGGAAAATCTAGGTTTGCTAGTTTCTTAGCTAAAATGACAATTTTACGATCAATTTCCTTGAGTTAAAGCTACACTTCATGCAGCTAGAGAATGATCTCATGGTTAGCTTCAGGTCTCTCCATCAAAATTTTCCCCATCAAGGTCAGCATCTACCATTACATTTGATAATATTTGGTGATGCCCCCTTAGGTATTTCCTATATCTAGAACCTTATGAGTGAATTTTGCATTCACCTTTAAGTCTAGGATGAAACCTCTCTTCAAATGATTATCCGCCTCATCCAAGGAAGTTTCATGTTGATTGAAAGCCAAACTTTGGTGGTGATAAGTTGAAGCTAAATATTACATATTTTATTAGGCACATGAGGATATCTAATAAGAGGTTTCCCCATTCCCTTTGTGATAAGAACCAATGTGAGTCATTACTCCTGCCCAATGAGAAGCATAGTGAAATGGGAGCCAAAAAGGTAGGAGTTTTGAGCGTGAGGGAGAAGGCTCAAGAAATATGTAAAGAAGGGAGGAAATGCAAGGCACAATAACAACATGGATGCAATGAAGAAGAAAATTGTAGTATTTAAGCCAAAAAGTAGCAACGGGTGACTGGAGCTCACTCAACCATGTAATGAAAGACTTAAACCCAATGTCTCAAAAAAGCTTGTATAAGGAACATGCATTGAAGGAGGGTGCAAGTTGATTTTGACTAAAAGTGCATATAAACCAATCACATCACGTGTGATAGTCACTATCATCACAACGAAAACTATTATAAGTGTTAAAATAGGCCAAAGCCAACAAAATACCACACATGCTTCTAATCATAGCTTCATTAATGTGGCAATAATAACATTGTTCCCTCCACATTCAACCATGATGATATGCATGTTAATGGATGGAGGATACATCAACATATCGCACCTGATTTTTAAGGCAGGGTCAAATGGCGGTCATAGTTTTCTATTAGCATTATATATCTTCCCTATTAGCCCATGTGAGGGAATTTTAAGTTTTATCCTAAGCTTCATAGGGATTTAAATTTTAATAATGTTAATACTATGATTTTGTTTTTTTTTATTTCTATATTCAATAGTTAATACCAAATTTGAAATCTATAATCTAATCTCCTTTATACATGAAGTTAATATTATTCATACCATATATGATAATTTTAAGATACCTAACTTCATCAATTTTTGTTTATTATTTAAATATATAATTAGGGATTTACATTACACAAAGGTATATCTAGCTTCAATCAAGAGAATAAATGAATGCTAGTGTTATGTTTAATGATAAAATTATAGGTTATGAACCATTTTTGGATTTCCTCAATTTTATTGCAAGTATCACTCTATGTGGTACAAGTAAAAATTTCACAACCATAGAGAAATAACCACAATAAGTAAAGTATTAAAATGATTTTCTCTTATCCTAATACAAACATAAACATTTCTACATTTATTTTTGAGATCTAACAAGGTATTCAATCACCAATTATTTTCTTCTCAACATTGTGGTTCCAGTTTAAATGGAACTTGAAAGCAGCACTTATGTACTTGTAATAGTGCACCTCTTGATCCAGGTGAATATTGGTGGCCACCCGCCTATTCCACTTGGATCCTCATTGTTGCTTCTTTTTCACTTTCCTTAATTGTAGCTCAACTTACTATTTTTGGTAGTTTTTCGGGTCCTAAACTTCCAATGCAATTTTGAGGGACTGAAAGACGTTTTTAGGGAAAACAGAGAGAATGAAAAAGTTGCACACTCATTTACTAGTTTGTCTTCAACTTCCTCTTCAAAATCTTTGAAACGGGGTATTATGATATCCAAATAGAGATCGTATGCCAAAGTTACGACCTCGGGAAGTTGATGTGCCAATTTACCCAAACAGGCCCACAATTTTGACGCTTTATCTCCTAGGGTCAGGTTTTTAGATGTTTAGAGTTTTCCATTATTTTTTAATAATAAATAAGCCTTTGAACCTCATTGTAACATAATTCAGAGGCATGTAGCCACCACATCTCTTTTAGAGATAAGCTGCCATTGCCTGAGCTAGTTTATTTTTGTTTCTGTATGTAAACATATTTCAGTTCTTTGATATTAATGAAATGAGGTTTTATTCTTTTTGCATCTCTCTGTATATGGGTATTTATGTATTTTGTTGTGTTCTTGCATAAGTTCGGAACAGTCGTATCAGAGTAGTCTACTCTTTCTTTCTTTTTTTTCTTTCCATGTCCCCAACAAGGTCAGGGTATAAGGAGTTAGGGATCGATCTAGTTGAACCTTTGCAAGACTAGCCTCGCAAAACCAGATGACCTTCCATGGTAGAAGAAAAGAAAGATGAGGGGGCATGAGACCGTTTCAAAATAATTCTTAAGGAAGCCCTCAAGTAGCAAAGGAATGGGATGATGGATAACTTTTTCCAAATCCTTCGACAACTACCCATAGGCAATGCATCTTCATCCAACAACCACTCTAGATGCACCACTCCTTTTAAGGTACAAGTTAAATTTTATATTCCCATATTTGAGGGTTAGATAGATACAGACATCATAGATAAATGGTTAAATACGTTGGAAGGATATTTTTCAGTTCATGACTTTTCCAATTGGGAAAATATTACTTTTGCACTTCTCAAATCTTCCTCACACATCAAGGACTGTTGGGAAACCTACGTGAACAAAAGGACAAGAGGGAATCCTCACTATTTTCATCTGCACCCACTTGGAGTTCTTTCCAAGATGCCATAAAGGAACAATATTACCCTTTTGGGTTCTATCAAGATAAATATATAAAGTGGACCATGCTAAGGAAGGGAAGGGACTAAGATATGCCATAGTTTACAAAACTTTTCTATACCCTTTGCACAAAGCTAGGTATCAAGGGTTTTAAGCATCATTTGGTGTCGAAGTACCATGAATTTCTACACAAATACATCTAGGATGAGATGGAGTTCCTAGACATCTCCTCACTCGGAATGGTGCACCGATACGCTGTCAAGATTGGGAAGAAGTTTAAACAGAAGAATCAAGACATTGGATTTCCAAATCTGAAGCAAGAAAAGGCGCCCCAAACCACATATCAAAGGACAAATCCAAGGTGGAGCGACCTAGGACAATCCACCAAATCTGCAAGCAAATAACAACACCATGAAGACAAAGAAGGACATGGGAAAATGGTGTGAGTTCCATAAGAGCTCCACTCGCAATACAAGTGAGTGTCGATGATGCAGGAGCATGTGACTTGGAGGGAAAATCTTCAAACTTATCCCAGAAAATCCAAAAAAAATCTACAAGAAAAGGAGTGGGGTCCTTTAGCCCGCAATTTTCATGCTTTTCTAGCTTGGGATAATGATAAAATTAAGAATAAGAATAATTTGTAATAAATCACTTTATGATAAGCTATAGTAGCCTTATTGTTTTAAATCACTTTACGTAAAAAGCCATGCTTTTGTAAAGGATAATGGCCAAGAATTCTTTATCTATTAGATATAAATAAAATAACAGGATGTTCTGAGAAGAAGGAGTCATGCTTGGAAGCATTATCATCTGAAGAAAAAAGTCTCTTTGCATCTGATTATATGGTTCTCTATTGAATGTTAATTAGATGTGTGTATCAGTTTTAATGGCTTTCTTCTAAGTTTGAATATTTATGAATTAGCCTTATTTTCCCAGGAATAATTAGGCTAGAGCCTTTAAAATCATTTTTCCTTCATATTAGCGAGCACGGGTTTCTTAAATCATTGTATAGAGTTCCGCGGCCAAGCTTTGTTTTACACAGAGAATTCACGAAAAACCCTTAGTCTGGACATAGCTCTGAACTTGAAATTTTGTTGATTTTGGTTCATCCCTGTATCGGGTCTGAACCCTATATCGCATTGCAGAACCATAAGTGGAGCGGAAGAGACCTGTGGTACTGTCGAAGTCCAAAACCCTGATAAGCTTGGATCCAAAATATTATATAGCAGTTTGGATAAGTTTTCGAGTCCATAAGGATTGTTGCATCGCAAGGTTGAAGCGGGAGGAGTCTATTATGCGGACTTTCAGAATCGCCGATAGAGATTGTCGATAGCCACGTGGCATATCTTATTGGAAAAGGATCATGATAAAGCACCGATAATGTTGTATTGACTCTTTGGAATAAAATTCCACCAATAGTGTTAATTGTGTTTCAAATGCACAGTTGAAATATAGGCGCCAATAGTTAATTCTTTTGAATTAACAATATAGTGATATAAGCGTGGATAGCGTATTTTGTTCCTTTGGAATGAAAGCCCTCCACCCGTGTATATTTCGTTTTCAACGCATTTTTGTTGTTTTGAAAGCAATGAGGCCTTTGGTATGATTTATGCCCAATAACAAGGGTTGGGGTGATTTCTAAAGGAAGAATGGTTATATGAAGGAGGAAGGGAATTATTATAATAGTTAGTCTAATAGTAGATGACTGATACACTAGAGGAAGGAGAAGGAGAAATCCAGCTAGCATTAGAAGAAATTATCTCAGGTTTCAGCCATTTGTCGATATCGCCTGCTCCCACGCCACCATTAGTGGTATCAGCTTAACCAGCTGACATTGAATTAAATCTCAGAAGAAGGAAAAGGAAATTTAACATGGCTTTCAGAGTTGGAAGAGGATGAGGACATGGTGGAAGAGGACGACCTATTGCAAACGCTGAAGTAGTGGAAGCTATGCAACAGATGCAAGCTAGATTCGATGCATTAACAATAGGCAGAAACATAGATGATGGAGATGTTAGTGAACATGAGGTTGAAGCTACAGAGGAGGAAGCTATAGCAGTTACTCCTGACATGAGGTTCTTTCAGTCAGTATTTAGATCCACAGCTAGGCCAAAGACCGAGGTTCCAATATATGAAGGAGGACTGAATCAAGAAGAATTAATAGACTGGATTAATGGCATGGAGAAGTTCTTTGATTATGAAGAAACAAAAGATGAGAAGAAAATCAAGTTTGTTGTCACCAAGTTAAAAGGACATGCAGAACTTTGGTGGGATGGTGTGTAGGCAGAAAGGAAGAGACTTGGTAAGAAACCAATCAAGAATTGGAGCAGGATGGTAGAAAAGCTAAGAGGTAATTTTCTGCCAAATAATTATCAGCAAACCTTGTTTAAACAGATGCAGAATGTTAGACAGAGATCTATGACAGTGAAATAATACACAGAGGAATTCTACAAGGTAAGCATAAGAGTTGGAGAAGCCCAGGATACAGATGAGATGGTGGATAGATATGTGAATGGCCATAGGATGGACATTCAAGATGAGATAAGTCTATTGTCTCCTAAAACAGTAAAGGAAGCTTATCAAATAGCACTGAAAGCTGAAGAAAAACTCATGAGGAAGCAGTCTGCTAGATAGAGAGGTACTTTCCAAGGAAATGGAAGTCAAGGTGGTAGAGGAAGATCTATAGCACCTAAAGATGGAGCTAGCAGTAGCTCAACCCACCATGCACCCATAGGAGGTGATGCAAGAGGCAGAGGGAGTTTTTCTAGAGGAAGAGGAGGCAGAGAAAAAGTGTTATAGAAATTTTTGGGCACTGCAACCCCAATCATAAATGTCCATAAACCAAGGGCTTCTAAGTCCCTAAAAATGTTGCTTCACACCCTAAAGGAACAAGGTCAGCTGATTACATCATCTCCCAAAAGTTCTCCATGGAAAACTGCTCAGAACTGGTCAAAACTAGACCATACAAGCTCCTTAGTGCTAAGGGTGCGATGCATCTCACCTGCTCAGTGCAAAAAGTACGATGCATACTAGAAAGCCCTTCTGTAGTGTGCGATGGGAAAGAGTAGACAAATGGCAGAGGCAGTTTGCAAGGTGGATGATCATGGAATCTTCCATAAACTTGTCCTGTGACACTTGCCTCTCTGAATTCGCCTAGGGATGAGTAAGAGATCATCAATCTCCAAGTGGAATCAAGAACTATCAGAGAGAGGACACTAATCAAAATCACAGAAGCTGACTCAACCCCCTGCAATCATCTATATATGGATCCCTCATCACAGAGATCCAGAGGATGGAATCTTGTATCTTGTAAGGAAGTGTTGTTGGTTTCCTGGTGTAATATCATAGTGTTGGGTAATCTAAGCTTTTCATGAGGTGAAGAAGGGCTTTCATGATGAGAGGAGGACGCTGGGTCAGAACAATTGGTTGTAATCCTCTTTGCTATTCTTGATATTAATAAAGCTATTCAAGTTTTCCTCCACATTCTTGTATGTTAGATAATGTATGCATTTGTATGGTCAATATATATTTGGTCCTATATTGTTTATGATTGTAGATCTCTGTTCTTCGATAGTATTATGCTGCTTTGATTCCATATGTGCTCTTTGAAGCTAGGTAAGAGAAGAAGGAGCGACAAAGATCTGTCAGAAGGGAGAGGAACCAAGCGCAAGACTGAGGTTGGTGTCCTTTGTTTCCCTCTTATCTATTTCTTAAAAAGGAAAGCGAAAGTAGTTTTGGTTTATTTGTTTCTAAGATAGCTACCCGTCTTAGTGGGACTAGCAGCTCCGAGTGGACACTAGATTTCCCAATAACAAAATGGTGACTCCACTGGGGAGAGAATAGCTTGTTTGCTTGTCTATATTTGTTTGTTTTATAAACTTACAGACGGAGCCTGAAGTCAAGCTAGCTAGCCTTCAAACTGCATTTTCTATACAAGTGCAAAGTAGATCAATGTTGCTTCAGTCTATCTCTGGGTTTTGTTTATAAACTAAACAATCGATTTGCAAACATTCTAATTTCCCTAGTGGTGGCTCTAGTAACCTCATTAGATCAGCCCCTGTGATTTCTATTTACTGACTATCATCAGCTCGGCCTAAATCCCTGAACTAAGCTGCAAACTGTGACCAAGAACCAAGTTGAAGTCTCGTCCCTGGACCATCGCACCTTCTCTTCTTGGGAATCTAGATGCATCGCACCTCCCATGTGCAGTAGGTGCACTACATCACACTTTCCTTGTGTTACAGGTGCGCTGATCAGACAAGACCTCTTTTGCTTCTAGATTTTGGTTTTTTTGTTCACTCTCTTCAGCGTTATGCAGGAGTTTTGCTGTCTGTGATCAGTATACCACTATGGAAACCCCCTTCCTTTCCATCATTCTGCCTCCATTGTGCAAAGAACTATGAATGTTTTTGTGTATTGTGCACCATTTTCAGTTCTCTTTTACAAAGAAGTAGCGTAATCAGACTGTCGTTTCTTGATTTGGAAGTGTCGCAAGTGTCGTTTTTAGTCGTAGAAAAGAATCCTATTGTTCTTGATGGTGGATTATACTGTTACTCTTGTATTTGATTTGAATTAGTAGTTTTCCAAGTTTCAAAAACAATTTTCAATTCGAAATCACAAAGTGTCGTCATTATCTTCCTTTCGTTTTGAAGAGAAATTTGTTAGTATTGTCGCTTTGAAAAGATAATTAAGATTTGTACTCAACATTCTTTTTGTCATTTACACATTAAGAAAGTGGAAAACAAATACATGCATGTGCATTTGCATTTAGACTGCTTGTTGGTTTGATTTAGGACAGTGCATCTACTATGTGCTCTGTGCTCTATGTTGCAAGAATCTCATTTCTCTTTCCTTAGTAGCTAGGATTTTCATTGCAAAAAGAAGATTAAACGATTGTTTATCATGTTATATTGCATTTTAGGAATTATATATCTACATTACACGGTGAACCTGAAAGGCAAATTTCTTAAGAAAGATCAACTATAAAATAAATTCAATGAACATAAAAACACTTTGGAACCTAACACACAACATTTAGAAGTCTAGGCTAGAGACGTATTCTGGCGTCATAAAGCCTGGTAACTATCGCTTTCATTGCTGGTTGGGTGATTCCTCCTCTTTGAGACGATAAGTGCCAATACAAACTTGTGCTCCCACGTACTGTCGAGTATATATTGGGAGACCATAATAGGCTATATCCTTTGTCCTTAGGAAGCCATGTCTGCCGCCCTATCAATTGCAATGCACTGAACATAGAATTCGAGAAGATTGAATGTCGTACCATAAAAAGTATCCTGCAGTTTTGCAATTGGTTTGGTAATCCCTCTGTCTAAACTTCCAAAGTAGTCTCTTTCATTCCTCTTCAGACTCCTTAAAGGAAAAGGTCCTTCTGAGCACTTGTCACTTCAGGCTCATTAAAAATTGAAGGTGACTAGAGTCATCTTTTGTTTTTTCTCGACTCTTAAAAATTGAAAAAACAAGTTGTGTCAAAGCATCTAAAATTGATTTTAATTAGAATAATATCACTATTCCCGCATTGGTCTTAGGTTGAGGAAAATGGAGTCCACCAACTAAGGATTTCCCCTTGGAGGAAATCCTAGTCCCTTCTCCTCTTGGGGAGATGTTGGTGCACCTCATATGGCCACATTGTCACTTCCAAGATTGGCGATTGGCTTGCCAATATGGCTCTTCTCGACCTCCGGCGTTCAGAACACCGTGATTCTTGAACAATCAAGTCAGCAATTAGATGATACTAGAGTTACCCCCCAACCTTCTACTTCGTTCGTTTCTCCCTCTCCTCCTTCCTCTTCGCTTGATGAATCTGGTAAAGCTTAAAATAAAGTGACTAAGAAGGAGAAGAAGGGGAAGGAGAAGAAGGAAAAGAAGGAGAAGGAGCCAAAGGAAAAAAGGGGAAACCGTGCATCATCTAGCAAAAATCCACACACTACACCATCCAAGCCTAAATCTCCATGTTTCATTTGCAAAGGAGATCACTATCATCGAGATTCTCCTTGCATCCCTTAGATCTTACTAGACTAGTCTCCTCGTTTGCACAATCCAGTGTCATCAACCTCTGATCATGTTGAAAGTACACTGACAACTAGTGAAAGCGAAGTATCTGGATAGAAAAGGAAATGTAAATTTCCTTGTAAGCTGTGTGAAGGTGATCATGTCATCCACCATTATCCCTTCCTAGACGAAGCTAAAAGGGTCTTGGATAACTGTCTTGCTTCACCGCTGCAGCTTCCTCCTAGATATAAGAAACTCTTGTCGAGTCCATCACTAGTTGAAAATCCAACTGACACGCCATTATGGTCAGTCAAAGCATCTATCGTTGAAGATAAAATATCTGAATCCACACCAGATGAAAGTCAAAAGGTCGAGGTGGTAGTTGACCCAGTCTTGCCTTCAGAAGGTCCATCTTCGGATGATACAGTCACTGAAGAGAATGAGAATGACAATGTTCAAATTCTTTTCATAAACATGGACTCCGATGAACATGGGGTAAATCTACCCATTCCTTTAACGCAGGAAGGAAGTTCATCAGAGTCGTATCCAGCCGTCTATTCGGTCCCACCTCCAAGCAACCTAGTTGTTTCCTTCGATTGGAATCTACTAGGCAGACCCCATTTACCGGCTAGTGTACCATTCCGAATCATTGTACAAGCTTACAGAATGGTCATGGTAAGTACCATCATAGATGAAGGGGCTTCTGTGAGTATCCTTTCCTCGACTGCTTGGAAAGCGCTTGGCTCGCCATCGCTTATGCCTGAGATGAGAAATCTGAAGGGCTTTGACAAAGGAACCAATTCACCATTAGGGATCCTTCCAAACGTGCCTATTACTTTGAGGAGGAAAACCATTTATATCAACGTAATGGTAGTCCAAGGACCTTTAGATTACAATCTACTCCTTGGGCATGACTATATGTATTGCATGGGAGCCATTGTCTCCTCACTCTTTAGAGTAATGTGTTTTTCGCAGGAAGGCCGAGTGGTCCAGCTCGTAGACCAGCTTTCGTTCCCCAACTCACACATAGCTAATAGTCAAATGCCATCCCTAAATGATATTTTCATGAAAGGAATGTCTCATCAATCCCCAGTCCGTCCACCTGAAGAGCGCGAGTAATTCGGGGGACATGACTGAAACTCAGGGGGCATGCACCCTGGCTTGCTTCGGCAAGAAAACTCTAGGTATAGGGTAGGTTTCCGCGAAGGATATGTGACCGGTTTGACACCCTTCCATATAGGAATATGGGATTAGACTGGAATAAGATACCTCCATTAGAAGGTATGCCGTTCCCGATAGAACAAATGTTTTGTCCGCAAATTGAAGGGTAACCTCGAAACTCTACTTCGCTATGCCTAGGGGCATGCAAACGTTTTGTGCACAAGTGAAGAGCGACCTCTATAGTTCTACTGGCTTTAACTGCTTAAGTCAGGTGAGTGGTCGAATCGACCATTCGTCTTTGCAGGGGTCAAATGGCACCGACAAAGTAAAGGAAAATTTTTCCTACCTAACCTTGGTATTTATCTAACCCCTAGGACAGTAGTTGGTCATTCCTAGCTTGCATGCGAAAGGATACGGAGCAAATATTTGAAAGGTGCAAGCTCCACAAAAATGGAATCTATCGATGAGATGTCCTTATTATATAACTAGCACGAGCAGTTTTTATGTGAAGTTCAAGCTCATTAAAAATTAAACCTAAGAAATGAGCAAATGTTTCCCCCAGAGTTTAAGCTCATTAAAAAATGAACCAATCTCCGGTAAATAACCATTGTGAACGCATTATAATCAGCTTTTGAGCCTTGGTCGTGTTCTCATCATCACCTCCACTCTGTTTTAACGGATCATACACCTCCATTTGATCGTTTACCCTTTTTGAGGAACATATGTGATGATTGATTCTATTAGCCATCCTTGTGACACTGCCGTGATTGGAAAATTCCAAACCTTACCTTGAATCAGCTGCTACCCGAAATTATCACTCATTCCTCAAAAAATGAGTCTCCTTTAAGCTCTTTTCATCTGACTCGTAAAATATGAAAATATTGTCGAGCGATTAGCCTCTCCAGCTCGTTAAAACTACCGGAAGTGTTATCCCTCCTCTAGATTTTAATATTTTTGGACCTGAGGGATTATTACACAAAAAGATTGATCGCTTGTCTTGTTCGGCTCGTTAAAACTATCGAAAATTCATCCCTTTCATATTATTTTATACTTTTTCAGACTTAAGGGATTACATGACGAAAAAGGATTATTGGAGTTTCCTTTCTGTCCCTTTTTAGACTCTCTAAAATTGAAAAAGGACCGAGTTATCATTGTCATTAAACTCATTAAAATCAATAGCGACAAACTCGTCAATATAGACAAGAACAAGCTTCACTATCGCTAGGCTCGTCAAAACATAGCGATGGGTTCGCCCGAAGGGTGAATTATAGAACAAGCATATGTTATCCTCCTCAAGCTTGATAAAAATAAAGAGGTACTGGTCAACAATGACTGGGGAAAATTGGGAATAAAAACTTGAAGAAACTTTATTGGTAGCAAGTCGCTCTTGAACATGACACTTTCACTCCACGTTCGAGTCAGGTTGGGTTATTCCGTTCACCGGTCATATCACCATTGGTCCATCATACCATCAATATTTGGGGTTAACGCTACCAATCCATTTCAGTGTCACCGGTATGTTCAAGAGAAGTCACTCAGAGAATTCACCTGTGTCTCATTTGTTGCAATATATTCACGCTCCATTCTTTCATGATCGCCACCCTGAACCCTGTATCATCAGATTGTTTTCACCTCCAAAATCATTTAATCTATTTCGCATCGTAGATGTGGGATTCATTAAGGCCCTCCTACAACGGGTCACTTCTTGTCGACATTAGCTCATTATCCAAGAAGTCGACCTAGGAACAACCCTTTTAGTACTTTGAAGCTTGCATGCCTCAATGGCAAGTTTCTCACTTCTAGCGATAGGTTTACATCAATGGCCTTCGACCGAAAGATTTTACGTGGTGTTCAACGCCAAGTCCCATTTTCACACCACGTGAATTTTACTGTCGTACCTTGAGGGTCATCATCATTATCGGTGATTCCTCTCGCGCTTGTTAACAACTTACATCATTGGCTAGTAATCAGGTCATGTCTTGCCATGTTCGACTCTAGAACATCTTTCACATGGATCGACTTGTACTCCAAGTGAAGATCAAACGAGTTTGAAGACCCCAGATCTAGTTTCATCCATGCGGGCTGTGATATATTCAGTAATATAAATACATGAAATGTACATCATTGCCGAACAAATGATCATCTGAATCAAAGGATGATGACTCCATCCGAATCATCAGTCTGCTACATAGACGGTTGTCTATCCTATGTACATGAAAATAAATTTATAAAGCTGAGCATGGGAATGCCCGCCTCAGCTAGATCATGAAAACTATTATGAAGATAATGTATTGTATTGTATCTTATTACAGGTCACCTTCCAGCTCGAAAAAGCTTCGGATCCTCATGATAAAGCCTTTCACCCGACATCAAAACATTAACAACCTCATGCTTTAGGGGGAAACTGTTATAGATATTTTTGGGAATTGCAACCCCAATCATACATGTCCATAAACAAAGGGCTTCTAAGTCCCTAAAAGTGTTGCTTCACACCCTAAAGGAACAAGGTCAGCTGATTACATCATCTCCTAGAAGTTCTTGATGGAAAACTGCTCAGAACTGGACCATACAAGCTACTCAGTGCTAAGGGTGAGATGCATCTCACCTACTCAGTGCAAAAAGTGCAATGCATACTGGAAATCCCTTCTGTAGGGTGCAATGGGCGAGAGTAGACAAATGGCAGAGACAGTTTGCAAGGTGGATGATCATGGAATCTTCCAGAAACTTGTTCTGTGACACTTGCCTCTCTGAATTTGCCCAGGGATGAGTAAGAGATCATCAATCTCCAAGTGGAATCAAGAACTATGAAAGAGAGGACACTAATCAAAATCACAGAAGCTGACTCACCCCCCTGTAATCATCTATATATGGATCCCTCATCACAGAGATCTAGAGGATGGAATCTTGTATCTTGTAAGGAAGTGTTGTTAGTTTCGTGGTGTAATATCATAGTGTTGGGTGATCTAAGCTTTTGATGAGGTGAAGAAGGGCTTTCATGCTGAGAGGACGATTTTGGGTCAGAAAAATTGGTTGTAATCCTCTTTGTTATTCTTGGTATTAATAAAGTTATTCAAGTTTGTGATTGTAGATCTCTATTCTTCGATAGTATTATGCTGTTTTGATTCCACAGGTGCTCTTTGAAGCTGGGTAAGTGAAGAAGGAGCAGCAAAGATCTGTCAGAAGGGAGAGGAACCAAGCACAAGACTGAGGTTGGTGTCCTTTGTTCCCCTCTTATCTACTTCTTATAAAGGAAAGCAAAAGTAGTTTTGGTTTGTTTGTTTCTAAGATAGCTATCCATCTCAGTGGGACTAGCAGCTTCGAGTGGACACTCGATTTCTCGATAACAAAGAGGGAGAGAAATAAGACGTTACAGATATAACAAACTGGGACACAGAGCTTTTGAGTTCCCAGAGAATGCAAAAACAAATCAGAGGAATGTCATTGTTGCTCAAGCTAAGGGAGAAGCAACAACAACAGCAGTGATAGAAGAATAAAATATACCAGAGAGGGGAGAATCTTTGGTAGTTAATAAAGTTTTTCTCAAGCCAGCAAAGGAGGTAGTTGAACCATCACAAAGAAAGACTTTATTTAGGACACTGGGTAAAGTCCAAGGGAAATTTTGTGAGATGATCATTGACAGTGGCAACATTAATAATTTTGTCTCTACAAAAGTGGTGGAGAAATTGAAGTTGAAGACAATGAAACATCCAACACCTTACAAGGTGTCATGGTTGCAAAATGGACATCAACTACTAGTGAATGAACAGTGTGAAGTGGAATTTCAGGTGGGCAAGTATAAAGACAAAATTGTATGTGATGTGATGCTAATGGATGCATGTCACATATTGCTTGGAAGACCTTGGCAATTTGACAAAGGAGCCATGCATGATGGAAAAAGAAACACCTACAAGTTTGGAAAGGATGGTGGAAATCATACGTTGTTGCCTCTACAAGAAGATGTTGTTGGCATTATGATGCATGTGTTGTACTTGATGGCAACCAACTCGTAGAATATCAACTCACTTATATATATCTAGATGAATCTACGGAAGAGATATTAGATGTGACAGAATGCATGGGATGCCGGACAACTCAAAGGAATCAGATGATAGTTCTTAGTATGACAAGTTAGCTTTGCCATCAAGTCCAAAGGGGGAGATTGTTGGCATTATGATACATATGTTGTACTTGATGGAAACTCACTCATCTCAGATGATAAATTATAGTGCAGAGAAAAGTTCACGCACTTTCATGAAGAGAAAAGTTCCTTTCATGCAGAGAAAAGTTCATGCACTTTCATGCAGTGAAACGTTCCTTTCATACAGAGAAAAGTTCACGCACTTTCATGCAGAGAAAAGTTCACGCACTTTCATGCACTTTCATGTAGAGAGAAGTGCACGCACATGGGAAATCTTATGGTTGGTTCATGGTATTAATTCGGCAATTTTTGATCCTATGGTTTTGGTCCATGGTATTGCATCCAAAAGAGTTGAACCCAAGTATTGGGTCCGTGGTATTTTTTTGTTATGGTTTTGGACCATGGTATTGAGTAAGGCCTAAGACTATAAAAGGAGAATAAGATCATTAGGAAAATGCATGGAAAAAGACTTGAATATCTGATGTAGTATGAGATCCAGTATGTAGGATATGGGTTATGATGCATTGCTTGATATGAGCTAAGGAGGGATCTCACTGGTTGATGGAGAACACGATCTAAGGATAGATTAGGATCAAATGGTTTGAAATGAATCATCTTTATATGGTTTGATCATGGATAGACTAGATCTGAATTATTGATGCATGTTTTATTTTACGCATGTTGTGATTTGGGTATGACTGATGTCTGAAACAGCTGCAAAGTCATGATTGAATATGTATAGATCTGTACACGGGTTTGATTCATCGTAGTAGCGTATACATAATGAAGTATGATGTTTGAAGTTGCAGTTGGGTTTGATTGTTATTGAAGAGTTTTGTAGTCTGCTCTACGTTCTGGTGATTGTGTTGTTGACAGGGTTTCACTGTTTCAGTGATTCAAAAATTGATGATGCTAGTATTGATTGTTTTATGCTTCAATGATATTGATGGGTCCAGTATGAAAATTGGATGAAACGTGGCCTTCAAATTATAGTGTTGTTCTTCAGGAGTATCCAGTCTAAAAATGTATGAAATGTGGTACCTGGAGGAAGAAAGAGAAGGTTGTTTCCTTATGTAGGTCGGCACCTACGTACTAGTACATTAGCTAGTACAAGAGATAAGAGGGTGGTAGCTCCCTTCCAGTAGCAGTTGGAGAACGAGTAAAGGTTGGAGCATTTCAGTAGGTCAACACCTACGTACTAGTAAGTGGATCGGCTAGTACAAGAGCTAAGGGGGTTGTAGCTCCCTTCCAGGAGAGTCTGGAGAATGAGAGAAGGTTGTAGCCTTCTGCAGGTAGAACCTCACGGACCTGGTATAAGACTGCACCAGTACAGAACTATTGTAAAAAAGTCTTTATTAAAAAGAGATAGAGACGAATTGCAGCAGGTGGTTTTCAACCAATTAGTTTCCACTATTCATAGTGTTATGATGCTTCTTGTGTGGGATGATCGTTCATTTTTACTACACCTGCTTATATAATATTGTAAAGAAGTTCCTGATGCACTAACTAAAGATCAACATCTATGGATTAATTGATCATAAGTATTCTAGAATAACGAGTTCAAGACAAGTTGCATACACGCGGGTTCCTTAATTGAATACGTATTGTACCTAAGTATAGAAATGAAAAAGTTTTATTGATTTGATAAATTGATTCCCCCCCCCCCCCCTCAGTATTATTTCAAACAATCCAGTGCACGCATCTCCTAGGAAACACCCATAGAAGGTTAAACCCACTGCACAAGAAAAGGGAAAGATGATTAACGTAGAGCCGGAAGAAGAGGAGATTGAGGATATCCCAATGGATGATGAGGATGTTGGAGTGGAGATGAAGGATGTTGAAATTGTGGGGTTTGACCCCATCATTAAACTACCTAAGTATGTTCCTCTGCGGAAGGGAAAGACCAAGGTGCCCAAAGACATTGAAGAGAGTAAGATCACCTTGCATACACCCCTCTTGTTGGACCAAACTGTGTTTGAAGGACCGTGCTTGGGGCGTGTCCCCCTTTTGAAATTAGAAGACTGTGATTTACCGAACACATAGTGGTTCCCTCACTTAGCAACAGACCAACTTATTCACCAGGTTCTAGACAAAAACACTGGAGTGACTGTTGTTGGAACCACGGAAGTGGCTAAGAGGCGTGGATAAGGCAGGACTGCTCAACCTACTGTGGGTGCCGCATTACAACCGCGTGCCCATCACAATAGTGGTAATCAAGAAGTTGTTATGCTTGGTACATGATGTGTGTCTGTGGATGGAGGAGCCAATACCCATCATTGATATGCTAATCCATAGGATCACGTGGTTGTTGTACATAGGGGAAAATCCATCCATGGCATTTGGTGGAAAGGCTGGCAAGCATGTACTTGTGTAGGCCATGAAGGAAAGGTTCAAGTTAGTGAAGAAGATGTGTGGCTATGCCATTCCAAGCATCTGTGACCCTACGGTCAAAGTAGCCACACAACTCTTGGCAGGGAAGGTTATGCGGAAGTGTTGTGCAGATGAAGTGTTGAGACTAGTCGTAGGTTTGGCAGCCCAATGCGCGGAGGGAGTTCAATTTAATTGGGCGTGCTACCTCTACGGTGAGTTCCTTGTGAATTTCTTTGAGGCGCAGGATCTCAGCAAGCCATTCCACTATGCATGGCTCTTGCTATCCATAATACTCGTAGCATGGGAGCTACCCGAAGAGAGTCAGTTCCCTTCGGTGACGCCAGACCTACCAGAGGCAGTGAAGTACGCTTCACTGTGGGTGACCAAGGATCCTTAGCGGATAAAGGACATCAAAATATTTTGGAACTTGATGGAGATGAACGTGTACATGGCCATCAATCGCAAGTCGTGGTTGTCTCCTACCAATTTTGAGAGATTACAGTAGCACGAGGAATTCAAGGTTGATTTCCACCATGTCTCAATAAGGGCATGGAAGGGCCCCAAGTAGAAGTGGCATGACTTGCCTACTTGGTAACAGATGATGCGATCGACAAAACCCTTAACCGCTAGCTGACAGAATGATGCACTACCTCAGACTTGGCTATGGGATCTAGTAATACCGTCGCATAGCGAAAGAAGGAAGAAGCCAAGTTGAAGATGGAGAAGTTGGCTGCGAAAGGAGGCCGATGCTAAGGCTAAGTTAGAGCGCATCACCACATAGGAGACAATCAAACAGGCAGGAGGAGAGGAATGCGGCTCTGACAAAGATAAATCACCCTCACCAGAGATAGAGGAAGAAGCAGATGAACAGACAGAGCAGGGAGGAGTGGACCCGGAGACAACTCTCTTCCATATCAAGTGCACTAGAGAGGCAAAAACGATAGGCCCACAAAAGAAGTCTAAAGCGAGCAAGACGTCTTTGGATCCAATCACCATGACAAATGAGGATCTGAATGATATAGGGGATACGGTGCAGGATGCCACTGCAGAACTACTGCAGTAGAAGCAAGCATTGGACATTATTCAGACAGCTTTGCACAAGTTGCAGATCCATGCCTCACACATGCAGACCACTGTGGTGCCCACCAGTGCAGCCATTGGCACCTCAGAAGCCACGGATATGCTGCAGGCTAGGGACCCCTGAGCCATAGTTCTACCAGATGGAGCAATGACGACAGCGACTGACGCTAACAAACCTAATGTCAGTGCCCTCAAGGGCATGGGACTTAATCTGGCCATATTTCCTAGCGAAGATCTTTACCTTTTGCGAGACGGTGTGATCGTTGAACTTCGAGCCCATGATCACTGTGCTTTGTAGGTAATCAGCGAGAAAAAGGTCAACAATGCTCAGATGGTTGTACAATGCAACTCTTCCATCAACCTTGTGATCGACCTCATAGATAAGAATAAACACCTCACTAAGTTTTTGGATGAAGTATGATGCACTGTCCCAGAGCTGGACATCCCTAAGGCTGAGCCAATCGATGTGCAGGTTCGAACATTCATTGTAGGAGTGCACGATGCACGCACATAGTTGGCCAAGGTTCAGCTAGAGCTGAATCTCAATATTGTGGAGTTGTGTTTGAAGGCCCAGCCTTTGACTCCTCTAGAAGTCAGGGAGCAGTGTGCAACTGCTGTGGCAGATGCGGTAGCAATGGTAGCAAGTGCAGTGACAGACTACGTGACACTTTTTGAGTAGTCGCTTGAGGTCCTCACTAGCCTACAAGAGGACCCCAATGTACAGAGGCTGGAGACAATATTAAAGTCTAACATAACTTCCCTGTACAGAGGGGATACATGGAATGAGATCTGTTTTCTCAAAATCTTAAGGATAAAAATAGGAACTATCATTCATATTCTATCAAAATTTAGTTCTGATGATGGACCCCCTTTGGGGTTCGAAACGTTGACAGAATGAACATAATACTATGGATAATTCAGATCATGCTACTCCAAAGAACTACCACAAAAGCTTAAAGTCTAACATAACTTCCCTATACGGAGGGGATACATGGAATGAGATCTGTCTTCCCGAAATCTTAAGGGTAAAAATATGAATTATCATTCATATTGTATCAAATTTAGTCCTGATGATGGACCCCCTTGGGGTAGGAAACGTCGACAAAATGAACATAATATTGTGGATAATCTAGATCATGCTACTCCAAAGAACTACCACAGAAGCTTAAAGTCTAACATAACTTCCCTCTACAGAGGGGATATATGGAATGAGATCTGTCTTCTCGAAATATTAAGGATAAAAATAGGAACTATCATTCATATTCTATCAAATTTAGTCTTGATGATGGACCCCCTTTGGGGTTCGAAACGTCGACAGAATGAACATAATACTGTAGATAATCCAGATCATGCTACTCCAAAGAACTACCACAGAATCTTAAAGTCTAACATAACTTCCTTGTACGAAGGGGATACATGGAATAAGATCTGTCTTCTCGAAATCTTAAGGATAAAAATAGGAACTATCATTCATATTCTATCAAATTTAGTCCTGATGATGGACCCGCTTTGGGGTTCGAAACGTTGACAGAATGAACATAATAGTATGGATAATCTGGATCATGCTACTCCAAAGAACTACCAAAGAAGCTTAAAGTCTAACATAATTTCCCTATACGGAGGGGATACATGGAATGAGATCTGTTTTCTCGAAATCTTAAGGATAAAAATAGGAGCTATCATTCATATTCTATCAAATTTAGTCCTGATGATGGACCCCCTTTGGGGTTTGAAACGTCGACAGAATGAACATAATACTGTGGATAAACCGGATCATGCTACTCCAAAGAACTACCACAGAAGCTTAAAGTCTATCATAACTTCCCTGTAAGGAGGGGATACATGGAATGAGATCTGTCTTCTAATCTTAAGGATAAAAATAAGAACTATCATTCATATTCTATCAAATTTAGTCTTGATGTTGGACCCCCTTTGGGGTTCAAAACATTGACAGAATGAACATAATACTGTGGATAATCTGGATCATGCTACTCCAAAGAACTACCATAGAAGCTTAAAGTCTAACATAACTTCCCTGTAGGAAGTGGACACATGGAATGAGATCAGTCTTCTCGAAATCTTAAGGATAAAAATAGGAACTATCATTCATATTCTATCAAATTTAGTCCTGATGATGGACCCCCTTTGGGGTTCGAAACGTTGACAGAATGAACATAATACTGTGGATAATTCGGATCATGCTACTCCAAAGAACTACCACAGAAGCTTAAAGTCTAACATAACTCCCCCGTATGGAGGGGATACATGGAATCAGATTTGTCTTCTCGAAATCTTAAGGATAAAAATAGGAACTATCATTCATATTCTATCAAATTTAGTCTTGATGATGGACCCCCTTTGGGGTTTGAAACATCGACAGAATGAAAATAATACCATGGATAATCTAGATCATGCTACTCCAAAGAACTACCACAAAAGCTTAAAGTCTAACATAATTTCCCTGTACGGAGGGGATACATGGAATGAGATCTGTCTTCTCGAAATCTTAAGGATAAAAATAGGAACTATCATTCATATTCTATCAAATTTAGTCCTGATGATGGACCCCCTTTGGGGTTCGAAACGTCAACAAAAGAACATAATACTATGGATAATCCGGATCATGCTACTCCAAAGAACTATCGCAGAAGCTTAAAGTCTAATATAACTTCCTTGTACAGAGGGGATACATGGAATGAGATCTGTCTTCTCGAAATCTTAAGGATATAAATAGGAACTATCATTCATATTCTATCAAATTTATTCCTGATGATGGACCCCCTTTGGGGTTCGAAACGTTGACAGAATGAACATAATACTGTGGATAATTCAGATCATGCTACTCCAAAGAACTACCACAGAAGCTTAAAGTCTAACATAACTCCCCTATACGGAGGGGATACATGGAATGAGATTTGTCTTCTCGAAATCTTAAGGATAAAAATAGGAACTATCATTCATATTCTATTAAATTTAGTCCTGATGATGGACCCCCTTTGGGGTTCGAAACGTCGACAGAATGAACATAATACTGTGGATAATCTCAGATCATGCTACTCCAAAGAACTACCACAGAAGCTTGTAGTCTAACATAACTTCCCTGTACGGAGGGGATACATGGAATGAGATCTGTCTTCTCGAAATCTTAAGGATAAAAATAGGAACTATCATTCATATTCTATCAAATTTAGTACTGTGGATAATCTCGATCATGCTACTCCAAATCTAAAGCTCCTGATAAAGGAAAGGGATCTAATGATGCTCCTTCTACAGAGACGAAAACCACCTCAGATGAAGGTGGGGATGTGTACTTGGCTTCTTCAAGTACACATGTAGATCATGAGGCATGGTTGATTGACTCTGGTGCATCCTTTCACTTCACTCCCCATAGAGAGTGATTCTACGAGTGTGAGAAATATGATGGTGGTGATGTCTTCTTGGGGGATGACAGGAAGGCTAGAATCGTTGGTCATGGAAAAGTAAAGTTGAAGTTGTAAGGTGGAAGGGTTAGAACACTTCTGGATGTTTTGCATATTCTTGCATTAGCCAGAATTCTGATTTTTGTAAGCAAGTTGGATGATGCAGGTGTAAAAACAATGTTTGAGAAGGATACCTGCAAGATGGTTCAAGGGGCACTGGTATTGATGCAGGGAGTTCGAATTGGAAATCTATACAAGCTAAAAGGTAGCACTGTTGTTGATGGGTGCAACAGTTTTGTGGTTCCTGAAAGTGGAGCAGAAAATCTAGTGGTCTCTAGAGAGAAGACCATGTTATAGCATCAAAGCTTTGGACATATTGGAGAGAAGGGCCTTCGAATACTTCATGGTAAAGGTATGGTAGAAGGTATGAGTAATAGCTCTCTGTATTTTGATTTCTGTTAAAATTTTGTATATGGAAAGAAAAATAGGGTGAGTTTCCCCTCTAATTGTAACAGGGTGAAACAAATATTAGAGCTTATGCACAGTGATGTGTCTGGACCTGTGAAGGTTCCATCACTGGGTAATTTTGTGTACTATGTATCCTTTATAGATGACTTCTCAAGGAATACATGGATATATTTCTTTAAGAAGAAATTTGAAGTCTTTAACAGGTTTAAAGAATTTAAGGCTCTGGTGGAAAAACAGACAGAGAAGAAGATAAAGGTGTTGAGGATAGATAACGGTGGAGAGTTTTGCAGTAATGAATTTGAAGAATTCTGTAAGAAGTGTGGTATAGAACGGTAGAAGACTAATCCATACACGCCTAAGAAAAATGGAGTTTCAGAAATAATGAACAAGACGTTGATGGAAAGGGCAAGAAGCGTGCTTAGTGGTGCCCAGTTAGGACAGGAATTACGGGCAAAGGCATCGAGACAACATGTTACCTGGTCAACAGATCACCTTCATCAGCATTGGAGGATAAGACTCCACAATAGGTATGGACTTGTAAGAAACCCTCTCTTTCACATCTGAGGGTATTTGGATGTGATGCATATGTACATGTTCCAAAGGAGAAACGAACCAAGATGGATAGTAAATCTGAAAAGTGCATCTTTATTGGGTATAAGGATGGTTTAAAGGGTTATAAGCTTTGGAACCCAGTAACAAGGAAGGTTGTGTACAGTCGAGATGTGGTGTTCAAAGAGGAAAAAGATGTTATTAAACATGAAGCCCAACCAAAGGAACCTGAGAAGATAGAGTTTGAGCTAAAGGAGGAAGAATCAAACTCTACAGTAGAGGAGGAATCAGAAGATGAAGAGCCACAAACTCCGGCTGTGAGAAGATCAGTTCGAGAAAGAAGGCAACTAGAAAGGTATAATCCATCTGCTTTCTGTTCAAATTTTTCTTTATCTGTTATTGATGATGATCCCAGAACTGTGAAGGAAGCAGTGGATTCAGAGGATGGAAAACTCTGGAAAGAGGCCATGGTTGATGAAATGGCATCTTTGCACAAAAATGAGGCTTGGGATCTGGTGGAGTTGTTGGCTAAAAGGAAACCCATTGGTAGCAAATGGGCGTTCAAGAAGAAGACAAATGCAGAAGGAAAGGTGGAGAAATACAAATCTCGGTTGGTAGCAAAAGGTTATTCCCAGGTGCTGGGAATTGATTTTGGTGATATTTTTTCTCCTGTTGCCAAGGTAACTTCTATTAGATTACTTTTATCTGTTGCTGCTGCTTTCGATTTTGAGGTAGAACAGATGGATGTGAAGACAACATTTCTTCACGGGGATTTGGAAGAGGAAATCTACATGAAGCAACCTGAAGGCTTTGCGGTGAAGGGTAAGAAAGAACTAGTATGCAGGTTAAAGAAGTCTCTGTATGGGTTAAAACAGTCACCAAGGATGTGGTATCAGAAATTTGATACATTTATACGGGGACTTGGCTTCACCAGAAGCAAAGCAGATCATTGTGGGTATTTTAAATTAATTGGTGACCGTGTTATTTATCTGGTCTTGTATGTGGATGATATGTTGTTGGTTGGAAATGACAAAGAAATTATCCAGGATTTGAAGACCCAATTATCCTCCAAATTTGACATGAAAGATCTCGATGCTGCAAACTATATTTTGGGCATGAAAATTAAAAGAGATCGAGCAATGAGGAAGCTTTGGTTGAACCAGAGGAAGTATGTCGAGACAATATTACAGAGGTTTAATATGCAGGATAGTAAACCTGTGAAGGTTCCTATTCCTGTAGGTGTGAGGTTATCTGCTGAACAGTGTCCTAAGAAATAAGAAGAGGAAGAGGACATGTCCCATGTTCCATATGCAAGTGCAGTCAGTAGCTTGATGTATGCCATGGTATGTACTAGACTAGACATTGCACATGCAGTGGGAGTATTGAGCAGGTTTATGTCAAAACCAGGGAAGGAGCACTGGACTGCAGTGAAGCATGTTTTTAGGTATTTGCGTGGCACTAGTGATTATGGTTTGTGCTACCAAGGAAAACCAGGATTGGATAGAGTGTTGGATATTCGTGGGTTTGTTGATGCAGACTGGGCTGGAGATCTGGATTAGAGAAGATCTACAAGTGGGTATGTGTTTAACCTATTTGGAGGTGCAATCAACTGGATGAGTAAGAAACAATCTGTAGTGGCACTATCAACTACAGAGGAAAAATACATGGCATCCACTCATGCAAGAAAGGAAGCAGTTTGGTTGTAGAGATTGTGTTCAAGTATGGGGTTAGTACAGGGAGCTATAAGGATAGACTGTGACAGACAAAGTGCAATTTTCTTGGCAAAGAACCCTGCTTATCATTCAAAGACAAAGCACATTGATGTTCAGTATCAATTTGTGAGGGATATGATAGAAGACAAAAAGGTGTTGCTGGTAAAGGTGGACACTTTGAATAATACTATAGATGCATTGACAAAATTTGTGAGCTCTGAGAAGTTCACTCGGTGTAGAGAAACAATGGGCGTTGCAGGGATGGATAAATGACTAAGCTCTCCAGTAGCCCCCTGTGGAAAGAAAACAACAAGTGGGAGAATGTTGGGTTGTGTTATATTCTTTCCACGACTAGCCCACGTAGTTAACCGAGGGGTTAGAAGGGGGCGAACCCCCCCCTTCGTTGCGTCGATTGCGTAGCAGGGGGAGTCACAGGGGGTTTGAGGGGTGCAGATAACCCCACTCTATGGGGTCGGGGCAGCACCCTGAAAAATTTTAGTTTTGGACCCTATAGTAGGTTGGGCAGACCTACCTATGGTTTTGTGCATTTTTTTTCACATGGTTTTGGACGCGATGGTTTTCGCTCCATGGTTTTGGACGCGATGGTTTTCACTCCATGGTTTTGGACGCGATGGTTTTTAGTCCATGGTATAGGATGCTTTGGCATGTATAAATATGTATTGTAACGTTGAAAGGAACATAATGAAAAATCAAGCTGGTAGTCCTGGTTTTGGGATCCAGGGGAAAATCTTTGTGTATATGTGTTTTATGTGTTATGCTCTCACATTGTTCATTTTCTGTGTTTTAGAATTCGTATGCAGGTAATTTCTGTACGAGGTTAAAACCTAAAGTTTCAATGTTATTGGAGGTTGAGTTTCACACTTGTTGAAGGTTGAGTTATAGAGATTGTGGAGGTTGAGTCTTAGTTGGAGGCCAAGTTCTAGAATAAGTTGTGTACAAGCTTCTAGGAGGGAAAACTTTCGAGGATTGGTGTCTTCATCAGTGATAGGTTGGAGCCTAAATTTTTTGTAATTTGGTGCTTATAGAGGATTGGCATCCTCATAAGTGATTATAATAAATTGAAGATTGTTTGAAAAACATTCAAGTGTTTCTTGTTTAAATTTGGATTTTCACTTTAATCTCTATGATCATGCTTAGTGTTGATGATTGATTATGTGATCATATTTCAAACTAATAAAGTGAAAATTTGTTGAAAGTAACGAAATATTGATTCACCCCCTCTTAGTATTTCCAAAAATTTGTTTCAGAACAAGCTTCTTCAAGAACATTTTGACACCGTTGGAAGAAGATCTTATAGGGTCCATGACTAGTTAGGAAGCATAAATTAAAATTCCTTTCTTTGATGGAATAAATTTCGCCTTTTGGGATATAATAATGATCTAGGTGGTTCCACAGAGACACACAGGACAAAGAGGGTTTATGAACGCTTGAAAATAAAAGTGCTTAGAATGACTTCAGCCTAGGACCAGATTGTAGATCTCGTCGTCCTGATCG
Organism: Pinus taeda; assembly: GCA_000404065.3. Lineage (NCBI taxonomy): Eukaryota > Viridiplantae > Streptophyta > Pinopsida > Pinales > Pinaceae > Pinus > Pinus taeda. Next base: position 64,746 of record APFE030065335.1, on the reverse strand, counting down.
TGGAGGTGCGAATGGTTGGTCAAACCAGGCTCATATGTGAAAGATAGAGCTCTTCAAAGTTTGATATGACAGGGGAAAAGAGGGGCCCACAGTGTGCCACATGGCATCCCAATAATCACGTGGGACCCACATGGTAGCCCATCAAGTATTGACACTTGGCGTTCTTTCATTGGTTCCTTATCCCTACAAAAGGACCAAAAAAAAATAACAATATTAAAATACCCTCATAAAAACAAAATCCACATAAAAAACAAAACAAATCATTTTCCAAAAAATATAAAAGAAAAATGGTGATAACCATATGAAATATGATAGTTATTAAATGGGCATTATAAAACAAAAAAAAGGGGATATTAAATGTTTAAATGAGGTGGATTGTTATTATAACTACCCAACCTTAAGATATTACAGCTAGGTTGTATTAATAACCTTGAGTATTTTTTTGTGTATGGTTGTTGTAACCATATGATCAAACAACCCGACACCATATAATGCATTGCTATCACATTTAATATGGGACCGTTGGGGGTTGAACCCACCCGGCCCACGTGGCACAGATCCTTCTACATTGTGTTGCACAGATCCTTGATTGATGTTGATGCAGGATCTTATTTCTTGCTTGTTGTCATGATTCCTGCTTGATGTGATGCGGAATTTTCTATATGATGTACATACTGTGATGATTCGTCATGTTATGTGTTGAGATCCCTTGTTGAATGTCGATGGGATATTCTTGTTTTTGTCATGCATGTTTGTTTTGAGATCCCTTTTATGCCATGTTGTCGGGATGTTCATCATGCATGTTTTTGTGTCATACTATTAGGAGTCTTTTGACTGAAAGTTCCTGTAGTGGAATAGCTCCTACAGCCACTCTTGTGTGAGGGAATTTTCCTTGTATGACCGCGACATCATCTCTTGTCTACATCATCACTATTGACAGCACTTAATGCAGCATCCTACACCATCTTGACGCTGTGGCTTGAAGACGTATTCCCTCCTGGACGAACTCCGTTATCAATGCTTATGTTTTCATGTGTTGATGATTGTCTTGTTCCTCTTCTTTACAACATGCAGATGTATTCATTAATGTTCTTTTAAAAAATTCAATTTAACACATCACAAAATTAAAAGGTCTTGGAATGGTCCTTCGTCACACACGGACCTGGATCAAATAATGAGAACCCATTTCATGTCTCTTAGTGCTGAAATATGGCAGTCTCTTATAGATGGATATAAGGTCCCATATTCTCCTCCAACTAATTAAGATGGGAGAAAGGCTTATGTCTTCAATGCAAAACCTATGAACTCCAATCTAAGTGGCTTATTAGATTCAAAGTTATGTAGTGTGAATCAACTAAAGAGTTGCGGGGCAAGCTTGTGATCAACTATGAAGGAGATGAAAAAGTAAAGAAGGAAAATATTTAGACTTTTTGGATACAATTTGAATCCTAAAATTGAATGATGAAGTGGTTAATTCTCTCAAAGGCCTTAGTGAAAAAGTTAAAAAAATAACTGCCAAATTATTTACCATAGAATAATTAAAGGATTTTGAGAATCTAAAAATGGATATGCTTCATGGAATTCTCAGTTCATACGAAATGAGGACGATAAACTCATCACATAAGGAAGCAACAATTTTTTAGGGTTGTTCGAGTAAACTTGACTCGGTCAAGTCACTGGTGGTTATTTGAGCTCCAAATATATGGGAACCCATGGAATTCATGTTTGATGTAGCCTATCTATAGGCCAAAAAAGCTCCATGATTATCCATCTGGTTAGCCAGCAATATCAAACAATGTTGTCTTTAGAAACCACCATTTATCTCAATGCTCTATGTGATCCAGGTTGATATTGTTGGTCACCTGCCTATTCCACTTGGATCCCTAAAATTGTTTCTTGTCAGTTTCCTATTTTTCAACACAGTTTCCTATTTTGACAATTATCTATTTTTAGTAGTTTTTGGGTCTTGAACTTATTGAGATTTTTTGAGGCCCTAAATTACATTATTTGGGGAAAAAGGAAAACATGAATCAATGGATCACATTTGTAATCAAAATTCGTTGTCCTTGGATACAACCTTCTAATGGGATAACATGCACACTAAATAGAGATCATATGCCAAAGTTACAACCTCAGAAGTTGAAATTCCAACTAACCCCATCAGGGCCCATAAGATTTTGGCACTTCATCTCCTAGGGTTAGGTTTTTTGATGTTTAGGGTTTCTCATTGTTTCTTCATGACAAAAATGACTAAGAGCCTCACTGTAACACAATTCAGAAGGAATGTATCTGTCACATCTCTTCTTAGATATAAGCTACCACTTCCCAAGCTAGTTTGCTTTCATTCTACTTGTAAATAGTTCTCAACGATTACTATTTATTAATTGAAGTTAAGTTTTGTTGTATCTCTTTGTGTTTGTCTAAATTTGTATTTTGTTTCCTTCCTTCATAAATTTGGATCACTCTAATTCTAACATTAGTAATCAAAGTTGAAGGTATGACAACATACCTGAGATAAGTAATGTGATGATTTGCGGAAGAAATATGAAATGCACAATGGAATGACAAATTCACCACTAAGCTTGTGATATGGTTTGTTCCAAACCAATGATGGTGAGTAAGTGTGATTGTGGTTTGGTCCTAATCAAAGAAATTACATGTAAGTTGCTTGATCTATGTTGGGTCAAATAGTGGTGCTAGATAACCTCTCCAAGGATGGGCTAGTGTAGGAGGCAATGAAGTTGTTCGGTTAAATGCAATAGAAAGGAAACATATTTGAAGTTGCCATAGGGTTTTGCATGGAAAAGAAGCATGATGTCGCCAAGAAAATATTCAAGAAAATGAAGGAAAATAGTGTCGTGTTGAATGCTTTCAGCTATTGCATATTGATTTAGGGTTTGTGCAAAGATAAAAAGTTGGAGGAAGTTGTCAATTACAGACGTGAAATGCTTGACCAAGAGGAAAAGACCAGAGGAGTTGAACCGCCAAGTGTTTTTTTTATGTGAAGAAACATGGAACTAACAAGGAATAGACCTTGAAAGGCAAGTACGAAAAATTTAGCAAAGAAATAGTAAGCAAGGAGCTAAAAATTGTAAGAAGATCTGCTATAAAAATTGCTAAGGGAGTAATTGAGCTTCAAGCTGAAATATTTGCCAAGGCCAATACATAGAAATTATTATGGTGATTTATGAGTGGAATCCCAAGGTGAGAAATAGTGAAAATTTGAATATAATTCTAGTGAAAGGCAATGATGTTGGGGAGAATTATGTGAAAGCAAGAAGAATTATACATAGTGGATACATTGTTGAGGCAAGGAGATCAAAAGCACTAGTGGGGCACTTGTGAGTCATGCAAGAAAAGTAGTAAGAGGCTTTGCAACCAAAGTTGAAAGGAGTAGTTGGAAGATTTCTAGGAAATTGTGTATGACATTAAATACTATTGGAAAATGATGAGGTTTGGAATGAAGGCACAATGTTCTTATAGTGATATGTGAAACCCTAGAAGGGAAGCACAATGAGGAGTAGTTACTGAAAGTTTTGTTTTTTTTGTCAGGTGTGAATCCACACTTGTGAGAGGCAACAACCATCAAGCTCTAGTATTTCATTAACCATAAAAGGTCCAACAACTTGGATATATTCCATGATATAAGTTAATGAAAGTTCGGTGATGTGAACACTGAGAAGAACTTGGAGTGGAAGGAAGTTGCACAAAATGGAGAAGGGTGGGCCTCGTGATGTAGTCAAGATGGCTGTATGGAATTGGTGGTGTTCAAAATGAACAAGGATAGTGATAAATGGATGGATTTATGAGAAATGGTATGAATAAGATGAGATATAAGGAAAGAGGTCGAGTAGCGAATAACTAAGTCAAGGTATTGATAGATTAAGATATAGAATTCAAGAGAGTGGTCTTATGGATGAAAATAATGGAGATGGTGTAAATCGTGTTGACGTTTAATGAAGGAGCTAGTGTGTAATGAGTGAACACCTGACGGGTTTTGGTCCAAGGCATTTCCTTAGGAAGTTGTAAGACCTAATGTTCAAGTAGAGAGGTTGCATGAGAGAACACAGAGATGTCAGGCCTCAAGAGCTTTCTCAGGTATACATGTAGTGCAATGGTGCATGGAGCCATTAGGTTTTGGAATGGACAACTTGGAAAGGTACCAAGGTGGTAGGTGTATTGGTATCCTGGTTTGAGGGGGGGTGTGGAAACTTAGATGAGGTGTTTAATGATTGGGACTAGGTCAATCTATAGGAGTCAAGTTTAAGGGGGAGATTGTTAGGTTTTTTTTAGTAAACTTGACTCGGTCAAGTTACCGGTGGTTATTCGGAATCCATATATATGGGCACCCATGGTTTTTCCCATGTTATTAGTGTTTGATAAAACTATTTATAGGCCAAAAAAGCTCCATGATTTTTGTCTTGCTAGCTAGTGAGATAAAAAAATATGTATTTAGAGACCACCATCTCTCCCAGTGCTCTGTGATCCTAACACATTTAAAGCAACTAAGAAGTTAGGAAAATGCAAGTTTGGTGACTCCTCCACTAATGAATCCCATGCAAAAATGGATCAACCAGTTAAAAATCTAAAGAAAAGATCCAAATTCAAAGGTAAGTTGCCTCTCATTCATTTTAATTAAGGTAAAATAGGACATTTTCATGTGAAGTGTCCTTTTAGGGAAGAGAGTGATGATGAGGAAGAACCCAAAAAAGGGTCTTCAAAGGAAAATCTTTGAAAAATAAAAATATATATTCCAAAGAGGATAATATTATTTTTGAAGAATAAGAATATGATTCCGATGATGATAGAATAGATATCCTATTTTTATCCAAAAATGAAGAATCCAACATAGACAAATCACGAGAGTAAAAATGAAAAGAAGAAGAAGAATGTGTTGAAGGCATAGTTAGATCTTGAAGCACAACTTATCAATGCATTAGAAGAGATTGATAACCATAGGAAGAATAAAAAAATACTATCCAAGGAGATAATCTTCATCAAGACTAAAAAAGAGGGAGAAAAATGAGTGAAAGAAGTATTGAACAATCAACTAAAAGAAAAGGAAGAAAATTATTTTAAGAGTCAATAGCTCGTTGTGTAGGGAAAATCCATGGAAATATCTCAAGCATGGTTTCTATTCTCAACAATCAAAGATTAAAATATGACAAGACTAATATTGATTATATGGGTGAGACTTCATACAAAGAAGATACAAACACCAAGTCACTGGGTAAGGAAGTTGAAGAAAAGTTGAAAGCTCCAATCTTAGCAAGAGCAAGAGAAAAGTATGGAGGATTATGGAAACACTACTACACCAAAAAGATATGATGATTCTCTCAAGAAGTCCAATCACAATGCAAGTATCAATACAATAAGGGAAAATCACCAACAATATTCTCCAAACTAGATTAACTCTAGAAGAAACGTTCCATTAAGGCAATCGTACACAACTAGGTATCAAACTATTTTTCTTGGTCACTGTTTCTTAAGCAAAAATTTTGGACATCAAGTAAGAGAGTGTAGATATTATAATGATTATGATGAAGGTTCTCACTAAACCTTTAGGGATAAGCTTGTAGACACCAGAATCAAAGATATTGATGGCTTCAATAACATGAATCATAATTATTTTGCTGCATTATGCAAGTATAGTATAGAGTGTTACAGATGCAAAATTTGGACATATGGCACGAGACTACTTTACAAAATAAAGAAAAGAGTCTTGCAAGATAATAGATATAACTATGAATAGAAAAATGCAGACTAGTTTTGTATGCTCAATATCATCAAAATCAATGGTACGTTGATAACATGTGCTCTAAACACATGACCAAAGATAGAAAGAAATTTATTATCTAAAAGAAGAAAAAGGAGCAAATGTGTCCTTTGGAAACAATGGATCTGCAAAAATAATTTTAAGAGGTACCATAACCCTTGAAAATGGTAGGACTAAAGCACAAGATCTTTTGTACATTGAAGGACTCAAACATAATATTTTAAGTGTTAGCTAGATGTGTAATCAAGGTTATGATCTCACTTTTCGTGCTAAATATTGTGAAATAAGGAAGACTAATTCAAGAACATTAGTGGGAAAATAATAAGGAATCCAGGGAATCTATATATTCATTCTGAAATTCAAGGAGAAAAATTCTACATTGGATAGAAAGATGAGACCTGGTTATGGCATAAAAGTCTAAGACATTAGAATTTGATAATTTGATAAAAATCAACATAACATAAGCAGTGAGAGATATGTCCAAAATCACGAAGCCAACCAGTGCCATCTGTGAATCATGCCAACATGGGAAATATAAAAGAGTGAGATTCAAATCAAAGGAGTGTTCAAATTCAACGAAATCACTAGATCTTGTTCACACAGATCTATGCGAACCAAAAATAACATCAACCATGTAAGGTGAAAGGTAATTTACGTTATTTATTGATAATTATACTAGAATGGTTTAGGTTTCACTTCTTAAAAAAACTAGAAGCACTATATAATTTCAAAGCATTCAAAGCTTTGGTTCAAAATGAAAGCAATCTAAGAATCAAATGTTTGAGATTAGGTAAAGGAGGTGAATTTACCTCAAATGATTTTAGTTAATTCTATGAGAAATATCAAATCAAAGGACAACTTTTAGTTGCAAGAACTCTACAACAAAACATAGGCATAGAAAGAGAGAACAAATCAATGAAAGAAGCAACAAGAACAATGTTGTTGGAGGATAAATTATTAAGTTTTGGAGAGAAGCAATTGCTACAACAATTTACATCATGAACAAAGCACAACTTTGAGTTAACAACGACAAGACACCATATGAGTTATGGAAAGGAAATCCAACCTCAGTTAAATATTTCAGAATTCTTGGAAGCAAATGTTACATGTGAAGGTTTTAACCCTGCATAGAAATAATCTACAAATGAAATAGGCCCCCCCTACAAACCCAGATAGAGATCCCCCCTACAATCCTGATGGGGGGGCTACTTCCCCCCCACCCCCACACACCCTTTTCAACAACATAACAACACTTAACTATTCATGCAAAGAATACAACACATACCCAACAATGTGAAGATAAATGATGATAAATTAAGAAAATTTGATTATAGAGTAGATGAGGGAATCTTCCTTGGATATTAGAAAAAAGTAAATCTTACAAATGCTACAATAAAAGTATACAAAAATTTGTGGAAAGTATTGATGTAAGAATAGATATAGCATGGCTAGAGAAATAAGTAGAACAAATGAATGAGGACTTAGAAGATACCATCTACGTGGACTACGAAGATATTACTACCAAGGAAGAACGAGAAGAAGAAGAACAATCTCCATCAAAAACAACTTTTAAATTTTTACAAAAGCATCACCAAGAGAACCAAATCACTGGAGATGTTGATGTAGGTATACAAACCCGAAGAAGAATGACCAATACACCTGGAAAAGGCAATTTTTCCTTGCTATCCAAAATATAACCAATTGATTTTGCACAAACTAGAAAGGACTAACATTGGGTTTGTGTAGCTATTTCATCCTTGTTTTTTTCAAAAAGAACAAAATAAATAAGTAAATAAATAAATATATATATATATATATATATATATATAGATATATATATAAAGAGAAAAAAATGAAAAGAAAAAAAAGGTGTAGGGACTCATTGAGTCATTCTACTATCAAGGTTCTATAAAATTTTGTTTGTATAAGCCTAACACAGTAGGCTAGAACTTAGCAAAGTGGAACATGACAACGCAAATATTAAAATTTCCAAAGGTGGTACATCCCACATATACATGAAGCAGTGTGAGATTTAAACAGTGTGCAAGCTATGAGCACATCGTCGTTCTTTACAATCAAGCGACACCCATGAAGAAACCTGACAGCATGAAGTGAACGAGGGATATGTCGAGGAGTTCCCTGGGGAACGATTTTGCAAAACAAAGAATGGGAAGATCGATAGTCCTGATCAACCCTTCCACAACTGTTGCCATTGATGATGTTTTTGTTAGTTGCAGTGATTGATGGTTGGCATTGATGTCAACCTAGGCATGTATTGCAGATGATTGTGTTGCAACTTGGCTTGTGTGTGGTTATGAAAGATGAGTGAGTGCCTGGCTTATGTGCAAGTGTTATGATTATGTTGCTTGTGATTTTGTTGATTAGAATGTTAGTTGCAGGGTGCTTTGATAGTTGTGCAAGTGCTAGAAGAGTTGTGGAGCAGGTTGGCAGAGATCTGGGTTGAAAAGTTTCTTTTTTCGCTATACTTTGCCCCAACCACTCAAAATTAGTGTTATGCATGTAGTTGTAGGCCTTTAACCGTAAGAATGTAGTCTTGTGGGTGCAGTTGCAGCTGTTATTTTCAATGTGTTGTGGATGTTGTTATAGGAATAATCATGACTACTGGTATTTGGCACTTGATATTGGCATTACCCTAGTATCTTCCCATGGTATTGGTTTGAGGTTGATTGTTATATGTTTGTGTATGTGGAACAAGTTGGAACTTGGTATTAGATTACCATGGTACATGTGTCCTAGGTATTGACATAACCATGGTATTTTCCCGTGGTATTGGTTTCGAGGTTACCATGGTAAAGGTGTCTTAGGTATTGACATAACCATGATATTTTCTTGTGGTATTGGTTTGGGGATTATTGAGGATAATTTAGCATATACATGTGTGATAATGCTAAGTTATTGGATTGATGGTGTGTGAGTGTGAGAGTGTGTGATCAGAATCTGGATTAGGGGCAAAATTTTTCTCAAAAATCAAAGTGCTCAGAATTTCTCAAAACCTAAACAACCATGTCCGTCCCGGTGATACGATCCCAACACAACTCATTTCACTCAAAACAGAGTTCGTATGAGAAATATAGAACCTGCTATTTGTTTTGACAAACATGCAAATTTTGGGTATAAACTAACTAGGATGTTAACTAGGCATATGTACAACCCAGTCAGCCTTGGCATATTCCCAAAATATTATGACATATTGCTCAATCATATTTTAACACTTGTCGGCACGTTATTGGTCAAAGGCAGTTTTGGTGGACCAATGAGAGGCTGATATGTGGCAAGCTTGGAGGCTGCCACATGCCCTCTCAAAGGTCAGGTAAAATTATAGTGGCAGGCTGAGGAATCAAACTTGTGACCTTACCCACACAAACCCAAATATTTACCACTCTACAACACCATTTCCTCCTCGTACTTCTCATTTTCAGCTGGGTCAACTAGGATCATGGTCGTTTTCAAGGCGAAGTGCTTGATGTGATACTTGTCTAGAATGGACAAGATCATGGCCTTCCAAACTAAGAAGTTGGAAGCTACGCCTAGTCTTTCCTAATCTCTCAGCCCATTAATTGCCATCTTTCTACTCTTCTTCTGACTACCCTGAGTCTCTTTACTTCCCTCCTAGAAGTCCTCGGTTCACCTCCCTCTGAGTCTCAATTTCCTTTCTGGAAATCACTCCTCCTTGGACTTCCCATGTTAGGTATTGTTCTAACCACAATACCCCACCAGCTTCGATCCACAAATTATCTGCATCCTCCTATACCCCAACAACTTGAAGGACTGAGCCTCTAGGATCTGCACAATCCTGACACCAACAAAGTCTGTACCTCCTGGCCACAACGTCAATCCTTCCTAACTGAGAAAGATGATTGGGCACTGCGTAGGTCATGTCTTCTCCTCTCTGCCTTTGCGTTGATCCTCCTCTTGGCTAGAACTAATGACACATGCCCTATGCATCATCCCTTCCTTGATTCTTTCTACTAGGAACAACTTATGTCACTCAGGACAGTTGTTTCTACTACTACTTCTTTACTCAGATGATGCCTTCATTTATCCTGTGATTTGCAACCGAACTTCGATACCATGTTGGAATTTCTAAGTTTAACCCATTATAAATTCTTCCTGTACTGTCTGATTTATTTCTTCCTACTTGTTCAATTACAACAAGTTATTTACCATGTAAATACTGAAAATAAATACAAGTACACTATCAACACATACATATCATCAACTGAAATAAAATAAGTAGACAAGTGACACTGTTGTTTTTGGACTAATGTCCCCAGAAAAGCCCAATGCAGGAAAACCGGTGCAGTTATTTAGAGGGTTTTATGCAGTTTCAGAATACAACCTGGGTGCCAGAAATGGCTCACCCAACAGAGAATTCCCTCGATAGTAGCACCTCTCAGTTGGAGACAGATATTCCGGCTAAATCACCAGATGAACAATCCCACAGCAACAATGCAAATTCTATTGCTCTACATCACTCTGATAGGGACTAAGTCACCCTATCCAACACTCCAGCTCTCAGTCTATCCCACAAACTTCTCCCAGCATTGCCTCTAGGCCCTACGTCAGCCTCTCTAGCCCTAAGTCAACCTCTCTGGGATCTGCGTCAGCTTCTGGAGCCTCTACATCATCCCCTAGACCCTCTGCGTCTCACACGCTGGCCCTCTCTAGCTCTACACAGCTCCTGTCTGCCTCTGCGTGGCCACTGGCTGCCTCTACATAGCCTCTAGTTGGCTTTGTGTCAACCTCTCTTGGCTCTACGTTGATCCTCCTGGTACTAACTCTACCTCTCTGCTATGTATTCATTGGCCCTCATCTAAAACTCAAATCACTCACTCGATTTCCTCAGCAAACCCTACCCCAGAACATCGAATTCTTGATCTCTCTTGGTGTGTTCTCCAATTGACCCTCAAGCCTCTTCTTATACTTTTCTCGTTCATCCATCAACGACCGAGATTAAATCTCTAATCAATGGATAAGATTAGATTTGGGTTGATCCATGACTTTTGGAACCTTCTAACCCAGTTTTATATTAATACCCATTAATATTTCACTTTTCCTAAGTTTAGACTTAGGAACTCCATTAAAAATATTAATTATTTTAATATCTCCTAAATGGGTTAGAATCTGCCCAAACCATTTCTGAGTCTTGGAGATCTCATGTGCTTTAGCCTCTCCACCAATTTTCATGGCTAGAGCACAGTTGATGCTACCCAAATAAATAGAGGCTTCATAACAGGCAGTGTGTAGATAAGGTGGGGACCTTCTAGCAGACAAATCAATACAAGGAAAAGTTTTCTCTAAAGTCTAGTAGAATTGGGCGAGGCTCATCGATTGTGGTGGCTTTCAACGAATGTTTTTTTTTAGAGTCGTTAGAGAAGATTCTTTCTAACTGACGTTGCTAGAAAATTGTCATAGTAGTCGAGTCTTCTAGTTAGTGGGTGCTAGCTCTTCTATGCAAATCTTTTTTAGCCATTAATAGGATATCTGAGAATCAACAATAAGGAGTGATTTTTTTCCGTAGAAGGGGTTTTCCATCAGAAACATTTGTGTCCCCTTATGTTCATGGTTTACTGTTATTTTTTCATGGTAGTTTTACTCTGTCGTTGTAATGGTTCTACATGCTTTAATTTATTTTTTTTGTTGGCTCACTGATCATTAGGTGTTTTGGTAAAAAGAATTAAAAATTAAATAAATCCTAACACTATTGATCTGAAAATGATCATAGAATTAAACTTATGTAGAATTGATTAACCATTAATGATTTGAATGTTAGCTCAAAGCATGGAAATTGAGGAAAACTGCTTGAGAATAAGACTTTATGACAGCTGATTAAACACAAGAAAGATGCATAACAGAAGTGAAAATAGTAAAAACACAGTGATACCAAATAGCAAAGTTGATTATGGAGTTCATCCCTAATGGACTACGTCTCTGATTCTACTTTTAAGATGAGCGACCGCTTTATTAGGATTGAAATAGTAAGGTCAATTACACACAGATTTGATCAGACTAAATGTGCACGCCGGCACTTCTGATCAATGTCAATCAATAGCTCTCTGAAATAGCTTTCCATTGTCTGTCACAGTTCCCAATTCTAATTTTGGATTCTCCTCTTACACTGAAAACAAAACTGCCAATGACCTCCATAATCTGCATACAAAAACCAAAACTACTCTCCCCTGATCAATGAAGGAAAATCTGCCTTTTAAAGGCCTGTAGATGCATCAAAACCTCCTTGCGCTGATTGCAGGAGGAATTGGTTGAGTCTGGATAGGTTTGAGAGCTCGATCTTGTTGGAATTTTCCACCTAGGGTAGATGCATGGTAATAAAATTAGTTTGAATAAACAAAAACCAAATAAACCCATAAATAAACTTTATGGTAAGCCATAACTGCAAGCGGTCAAGCTAACCGGGCAGAGGCTAATGACTTCCATGTGATCATTGGCTGTCTAACCATCAGATGCCACCTATCGGTCTTCTCCGGTGGTTTCGGTGACAGCTTTGTGTCCAAATGGTCCTCGCACGGTTATCATCTGATGGTTTTAGAACTACGAAGAAACTCTGACTATTTAAAACCTGACAGTTAACACTGGTCACATGTCCGCCTTTCTCCGACGTGGTCCACTGACTCATTGCTAGTGGTTGTGGTTTTGGTTAACCATACACCTGGTCACATAACCTTCTCTAATGCAATTTGCACTGCCCATGCGGTTTAGAGGTGACTGTGTATTACATTGTTTTATAATGTTTTTGTTTGCAATTACATATGCCGAGAGTTAACCAAACGGTTCTGACTTAGGTTTAGGACTAGGCTTTTAATACATATGCAATGTATTTTGGTTTTCGACTTAGATTAGGGTTTGATGATGCATTTGGTAGCTTAGGATTAAGTTTTTATAAGGTTTTGGCATAGGTTTTGGACTTAGATGTAGATTAGGGTTCACATTTTTTTTTAACAACCCATGTACAACATATTGTCACAATGTGACAAAACCAATGCATATCATTGACACAATCTATAGTTGCGATGACAACCTAACGACGAACCATATCGAACCTCTGCAATGGATGACACAACCCAAAATCCTGCGAGGTGAATGACAAGACACATGTCGTCGACCAAATCCTAGCAAAACTGTCAATGAACACAAGTCGATAGCCAGGCACAAACCCATGTCAAATGAACACCATGCAAAACCATAAACATTACCTGAAAAACTTGATCCATAACTAATAATGTCGAAGCTGATGACACCGAACTAAATTGATGATGATAGTGAACACTGCCGACGACACTTGAACACCTGTGCAACTAATCTGATGAGATCCTCCTGGATCAATCCTCTCCACTTAAAAGCTTTTGGACCACCAAAAGTTTGACTAAACAAATAGTCGATGAGGCTAGAACTCCCTCTCTTTCCACCTTGATCTGATGATGTACCAATACATCCGATCAATCACCTGTAAGTGATGACCTTGATGATGCTGACCATGGCACATTTTGATCCGGTGACCTGTTCTCTCCATCTGCAGTATAAACAACTTGCTACGATGGGAAAACAACCTGTTATAAACATGGCAATTGAATTATTTCCATGAAGAACCTTGAATTAGTGATTCATAAACATATTTGACAATAGTCTCTACTGGATATTGTTAAATACCATCAACATGTATAAATAATCTATTTTGCAAAATAATAGAGACAATCAAAGATACTCTTGACATCAAACCAAGTACTTGATTAAACATACTTTCCTGCTTCCTTATTACTAAGTAAACTTGCTGCCATAAACCCATCAAATTGTAAGGTGAAAATTGTTGCAACTTAGTTTTTCTTTGAAAGTATTGAGTTAGTTGTTGATTTGTTTGAATCACTTTTCCCTTATTCATTAAATGATGTTTCCATTGATTAGCATTTTTTGATGCATTAGTTTCCCTTAGACACTTTGACACTACTTTAGAAAAGGCTTTGATATGAAAACAAATAGGTATCCTATCCACTTGGAAAGAGGTTTCCAAACTGTTTGAAACATGACATGGCGACACAATACAAGAGAAATTGAACACTGATTTTCCCCAATATTGACCTGTTGATCCGGATTTAAACAGGAATGCAACAAATTACAGAGATAACCATATACACAAATATGCAGTGGAAATAATATTTCATTTCATTAATGGAAAATACTGAAATATGCTTACAACCAGAAATGGAAATAAACTGGCTAGGGCGATGGTAACTTATCTCTGAGAAGAGATGTGCGGCTACATGCCTCTGAACTATTCTAAAATTGTGTTACAATGAGGCTCGAAGGCCTATTTATTGTTGAGAAATAATGGAAAACCCTTCACATTCCAAAACCTAACCCTAGAAGATGAAATGCCAAATTGTGGGCCCCATTTTGGGTAAATTGGTACATCAATTTCCCGAGGTCATAACTTTGGCATACGATCTCTGTTTGACGTGTATGCTGATCGTTAAAAGATCTATCTGAGAATTACCACTTTGGGAAGGGGAACATCGTCCATGGACCCATGTTGCCCCCAGATTTCCAAAAAACGTCGTTTAGCGCCTCAAAATGGCTCCGGAAGTTCGGAACCCGAAAAAACTGCTAAAAATAGTAAATTTTGCTACAATTACGGAAATTGAAAAACTGAAAGAGAAAGTTGCAGGGGTCCAAATGGGATAGGTGGGTGGCAACCAAATCCACCTGGATCATTCCTCCCCCCTTAGGAAGCAATGGTCCCCATTGCGTTTAGTTCCTCCATCTGCTGAACTTGTCCTGCAATCTCTGATGTGTCCAGTAATGGTGGGAAGCATGGTCGACAACGGTCCACATTGAACACTTGGTGCAGACAAAGGAATGGAGGAATGATGTGCTCTAAAGCATTATTCCCCATAGCCTTGGTACTACTGTAAGGACCTTGTCGGAGTGGTTTGAGCTTCTGATGGGTTCTGGTAAGGCGTTCTTTCTGTCGATGTAACCAGACTTTGTTGCCCCTGAAACTTGTGTGGTACCCCTGTGGGTGAGGAGAAGTTGTTCCTGTGTTCTTTCATGACCGTATCCCTTTGCTGCTGCCATGTGGAGGAACCCTTTGTGGGGGTCATGGATGTAGGAACGATCTTCCCCTTACTTTGGGAGTGAACCAGACATATGACTTTCCTAGTCTAGGAGATGAGCTTGCTGCCTTTCTTAGCAGTGATCAAAGACGTAGCGGTAGGTGGGGCTACCTCCAGTATCCTATATAATGAATCACCCAAAGAAATAATGATAGCGTGAGGCCTTAACTCATACACAGCATGTCACCTCCACAAGTATGGCTGGCCTAATAGTACATCACAAACATCCAGAGGTGTAACATCACACAATACCTCATCTATGAAAGGCTTGATGCTGTAGGGAAGGCGGCACTGCTGGCGAACTTTGAGATCTCATCCTTCATGAAGCCACCCAATACTGTATGGTTGTGGGTGTGGTGTAGTTGGTAGGCCCAACCGCTTCACGACCTCTGCTGAAACGAGGTTCTTTTGGCTTCCACTTGTTAGCCTCCTATTGCAATAGGGGTTCATATTTCATGATTGATGGTTTGCATGCCAAATATGTCATCTTTTTATTACTGCAAAGGTTCCATATTTCCAGAGAGTTTCATTTAGATAAGTCATTAAAATTTTGAAGAACTGTTCAGTCAAGGGAAGGCCAAACAGTTTAAACTTGGCTTCCCTGGGTTTCAATTGCTTGCTTTAGAATATAAAGATGAATATCTGGCCAAACAAGCTTAAAACTTGGCGGATTGGTAAATAGGTAGAGAAACCAGGGCGCTCATCAACTTAATCTGAGCCCCGGAAGAGACAAGGGTCGATTTAGATAGGAGGATAGCTGAAAGAAAGGTTGCAAGGCTGGGTATGCTAGTTCAAGGGCACCCATACCAAAAGAAGAAAAAAATGTTAGGAGAGTAGGCCAGGTAGGTAGCGTTGTGGTGGCAGAATCATGGCTTGGGATCCATTTCATTTTATGTTCTCAAGCGTGTTATCCATTCGTATCTCAAGCATAAGGCAGTTTCAATTTGGAGGAGCTCAAGCGAGGCATGTTTGAATTTCCCTTTTTCCCTCAAAGCACTCGCTAACTTCCCCTAATCCGCTTAAAAAGTCATGTTTCCCCTTCAAAAGCCTAAGATTCCTATCCTTAGCGCTCTCTGATCAAATTACATATTAACTTCTAACTTATTATCTAAATCCCAGTTATTCTTCCCTCCCCATACTAAAAACATTATACGAGATCCCCCTAAATACATATCCCCTCGATTGGTTGAAAAATAACCGCAACTAGCTCAGCATTTTCTGCTACTACTACAAAGGACTATCAACCTTTAGTTATGTTTTCAATGGTTGTGAAAGAGATGATGCTAAATCAAAGCAGCTCTTCTCGATGTTATAAAAGTCAGGGACAGAAAGATTGAGGCAGAGCAGTAAGGCAAGAGCTGCAGAGGCTAGCTCATTTGAATCCATGTGTAACAGTCCACTATGGCATACCGTCAACATCATCACTCTTATCTTTTGATTCACTTCAACAAATTTTAGCTGTGGAAACATTGGATGGAAGAATAAAAATTATTGGAGGGGAAGTTTTTAAACAATCAAGGTCATCTTGTCAGCCTCACCAATCAGAATGGATAATGTAAATAAAGCAGGAAATCTTGATCCTGGAAATGTTGGCATGAGAATTCCTAAAGATTTGACAATTCATCAAATTAATACATTGGATTGGGAGGATTTGGTTGAACCACAGGGTTGGCTTGAAGGAATTTACTATGAAAATAGAACACAACCCAATAAGAAACCTCTTCCAAGCGGGCAGTTCAAAACTGGTGACATGTTGAACACTACTGTAAATGGCATTGGTGCCAATTTGTCCATTGATTATTTGCAACAGCAACGAAAAGTACAACAACAGAATATTTCTTGCAAGATAGTTTATGGGGAAGAATAGTTACCAAATGTTGCACAAACTGGAAACATACCTGTGGTGGAGCATCAACAGTTTCAAGTATGGAAGTCTAATTTCAAAGAACAAAACCAGATGGGCTTTCTGGAGCAGGATGAAATGCTTCATAATCAGTGGGTTGAAGGTCAAAACCAAAAAGGTGCTTTGTCTGAAACAGTTGACAGTGCTTCGTATCCAGATTAATCAGTCATGGAACCTCCAGAAGTCTGTGAACCTATTGATACAGGGAAGGAAGATTCTTTCAAAAAGCAAGACAGCTTTGGACTGTGGTTAAGTTCTGTTCTAGAAGTTTCTCCAAACTCAGCTGATGAATGGCAGACGGAAGACAGCAGAGCAGTTGGGGAGGTGTTAGATTCCCATGTTACAGTTGACCAGTCACCTGTTCAAGGGCACATTTTCTGTATCACTGAAATTTCAACTATGTGGGCATTTTCATCAGAAAAAATGAAGGTAATCATTACTGGCTACTTCAGTGAAGCTCAAAACAAATTTTGGGAATCTAAATGGTCTTGTTTCTTTGGGGAAGAGATTGTTGCAGCAGAAATTGTTCAACCAGGAGTTTTCAGATGTAAAGCTCCTCCACAGGCTTCTGGTATGGTTAGTCTATTCTTGACTTGCAGTGGTCGAGTCCCACATAGTCAAGTTTTGAGCTTTGAGTATCGTTCTATGGGTACTTACCTAGACAACAAAATTTCGTTTCACCAATCTGATAAATCTGTATGTGAAAAGTTTGCACTTCAGATAAGGTTGATTGATTTGCTTTTCTCTATCTTTAAAGGAACTTTATCTCGAAGCAGTAAAATAACTGAGTGGGCTATCATTCCAATTTCTGCTGTTGGCATGTTTATAGATTTTTGAGATAGATCTGGTTGGACGGCATTGCATTGGGCAGCCTCTTATGGAAGGGAGCGGATGGTAACAGCACTATTAGCTGCAGGGGCCAATGCAAGCTTAGTTACTGATACCATGAATCAGTCCTGAAGAACTAGAGCAGGGGAAGCAGTGGCTTACGAAGGTGAAGCACTTTGCTCAGCACCATGATTGCCATGTCTGGTTTGTTGCTCACCCAAAACAGTTACAAAATTGGCATGGTGGTGCTCCAAGTCTCGATATTATTAGTGAAAGTGCGCTTGGATAGTAGAATTCAGTGGAAAAGTGCACTTGGACAGTAGAATTCAGTGGAAAAGTGCACTTGGACAGTAGAATTCAGTGGCAGTGCACTTGGATAGTAGAATTCAGTGGCAGTGCGCTTGGACAGTAGAAAGAACTCAGTGGAAAAGTGCGCTTGGACAGTAGAACACTCAGCTACAAAATGCACCCATACTCAGGCAACACTCAGCTAAAAAAATTGCGCAAATACTCAGGCAACACTCAGCTAAAAAAATTGCGCACATACTCAGTGGAAATACTCATGGAAGATTTGACAATTTAAATTCTACTCTAAATCTATCATTGGTGGCAAGATCATGGTTCTTGGCAGCCACATATTGAAATTGTGGATGGATTCATAAGATACCAGTATGATAAGAATGGCTCTCGTGCACCTTCACAAATACGGATGGCTTCTACTAAGGATCTGAATATAAATCCTCAAAAAATTAAATTTAACTGTTGGTGTAAGCGAGAAACCTGGATGCCTGCTCTGTTTTTTAAAGATATCTAAAGGTGTTGTGTCATAGCTAGATAAACCAAACTAATACACCTGGAGGTTGTATTAAATGGGCACAGGAGATAAGTCAGGGGGGATTGAACAGTTGAAGTGTTTTGAGAGGAAAGTGAAAGCCCGATATGACAGCGAAGCAACTTCAGCAAACCGACAAAGAGGCCACATAAAAGCAGTAGAACCGCCTGAAGGATACAGACAAGAGTATTCAAAGCACATCCCTCAGTCACATAACTTAAGCTACCAGCTGCCTTAGCGCAGCTCTATTTAGATAAATATGTATTAATTCCCAGCCCAGCGATGAGTTAAAGACATTAATTCATAGATATTTTTCCAGATATGATCTGGAGATATTTGTTTGATATTTTCCCTGTGACACCTATTCAAGGGAAGGCTGTAAATCCTTCACTATATAAACCACCCAATAGTCAGTACGCAGGGGGAGAAAGAAGTAAGAATTGGTCGATGAACTCTGATAGAAATTGGTTGTGTACATCCAGTATGATTCATTAATCAAAAACTGCAGGAGTTTTTTTTTTGGAAATGGACTGTGTGCTGTGTCTTGGTGTTTGAAGGGGGCCTTACGGAATTCCAAAGCTGCCACATAATTCAATAAGTGCCTCTCATCTCTGTTTTTCTTTATGTTTCACGCTCATAATATGCTCATATCGCCATCTAAATAGCAGCTAGAAAGATTAGTATAGAATTTGCTGAGCCACACTCTATGCTCAAGGTCTGCTATTTTTTTATGTTTTCCTCTAAACTGGTAATGAATGTTGATTCCTTTGGCCTCTTATCTCGGTGAATCCGCCCATGTTCTGGCATTTATGCAAGAAATTTTTATCAGCTCCTAGATAGAGTTTTTTTCACTTTCATGCTGATATGCTAAAATAACGATTTTGTTTGTGTACTTCTCATCTCCTTAAGACTTCCAATCCAGTTGATTTGCGCTGTATCATTGAAATTTTGTTGGCTGAGAGATCAAAGATTATTCAAAGGATCAGATAATGGGCTGTCCACTATGCTTTCCTTTTCTTTTTTAAAAATGTTGAAGGATGATCAACAAATTCTCACGCTGTCATATGGACTAATAAAACATTTCTTGTCTGTATAAAATCAGTTCTCATATATTAGTTTCATTATCACTATTTTTCGATTGCAGAAATGGAGGACTAATCGACAACTAGCCTTACAACAATTTACACTAATTTTTTGCAATTTGACTAAGAGCTTTAATATGAATACCTCATGGAGCATATTAGTTCTTTGTCACCCATGAATGATTAGTATTTAGGAAATCTTAATTGTTACTAGATAGAATCCATTTTTCGATTGCAGAAAGGAGGACTAATCTACAATTGGCCTTACAACAATTTACACTATTTTTTTGCAATTTGACTAAGAGATTTAATATGAATACCTCATGGAGCATATTAGTTCTTTGTCACCCATGAACGATTAGTATTTAGGAAATCTTAATTGTTCCTAGATAGAATCCATTTTTCGATTGCAGAAAGGAGGACTAATCTACAATTGGCCTTACAACAATTTACACTAAGTTTTTGCAAACGTTCTATATGTTTTTGTTCTGACTAAGAGCTTTAATATGAATACCTCATGTAGCATATTAGTTCTTTGTCACCCATGTATGATTGTTATTTAGGAAAATCTTAATTGTTCCTAGATAGAATCCATCCACCTTACCTCGGTCAGCCGGATCAAAGATATCTTAGTTGCCTTACATCTCTAACCTCCACTTCATCCTTTTTAAACCCGAATAATTGTTTCATGAGCATCCATCTGCTCCATATCCCCCTCGTGACCAAGAAAAACACACCAACAGTCCCGCTCCTCTGACTCCTTACCCAATGGTTTGAAATTCATTTCACGATGCATTACCTCTCTGCTTAAGGCCATTCTCTTTCTCACCAAAAAACAAAAACCCTTGTGCTCAATAACTAGCCTAAGATCACCCTAAAAAAAGATAAATTGCGAAGAGAGAGCCCTCTCTGATTGCAGGTAGGCTAGGACCCGCAATCCAAATATTGGTCTGGTGTTACCTCGGCCGTATCCCTTAAGGAGCCAAGGGACAACCCGAGCGTTAACATAATGGCGACTCCACTGGGGACCTTTTGAGATAACTTCAACTATCAAGTTGGAAGCTGGCTCCCAAAAAGCATTCATGTAATACAAGGTCAAATCCGGACCCAAAGCCCCCAGCTACTTCTGAAAATCCAAATTTAAACCCTAGAAACCTCAGGAAGATAGAGCAAAGAGAAGATTTAGCTGATTCTAGTCCTGAGAAAGTTCAGCCAAGCAGCGGTTCAACCCCTGTCAAATTTCTTTTTCACTCATCCCCTATTTTCCCTACTTCATAATCTACCTCACCATCCACCTCGTCCACACCTTCGTTCACTGCACATACTACCACTACTACTCCCATTATCACAGTTGTTCCAACTGTTCCATTCATCCCTACAGTTCCACTCATCTCTGTAAATATGGCTAATAGATATGCCCCTTTGCAGCTGCCTGGAAACCCCGGGGCCATGCCTTAGGACTACCAGACTAAGATAACTTATTTTGATGGCACCAGTACCTGCACGGCCCTTCAGCATACAAAGAAAATGCAAGATTACTTTGAGAGCTATGAAATCGACGACGATAGTGTGAGGATGAGGATTTTTGTCCAAAGTTTGATAGGTGATGTCAGGCCTTGGTTTAGAGCACTCCCAGCCAATTCCATAGCAAATCCAGAAGTCTTATACCACACATTTATCAATAGATGGGAGAAGAAGAAAGACCCATTGCACATATTATCCGAATACGACACCATTAAAAGAGGCCTTCAGGAGGCTGTGTTAGACTACTATGCAAGGTTTAACAATGTCTACAATGCAATCCCACAGAACCTTAGGCCTCCACCTGATCTTGCTCTATATAAATTCCCCGATGGCCTTGATTCTGACATGGCTTATCAGTTAAGAGAACGAGCCCCTCAAAGCCTGGCAGAGATGCAAGACGTTGCTGTGAGCGTAGAGGCAAACTTAATTGCCAAAAGAAATAGAGCGAGAGTCGAAAGAAGAACCACCTTTAAAGAGGAACCTTCAGCCCTAGACCAAAAACTCGATGCTATTCTCAGTGGCATGCACAGACTAGGAGATAGAATAGAAACCGTTGAGAGAAAGGCTACGTGGGATGCACCACAAGCCAACACTATGAGGAACCCAAATTTTAGGAAAACTCACAACCCAAACGCCGGACGATCCAACCCAGATCATGATATAAGACCTCCGTTCCAAGAGAACCACACGGAGGCATCGACATCTAGCGAGCCATTAGAAGATACTCATATAAACTGGGTGGGCTCAAAGAGTGACCAGCAGGTTTTCTTAACACGAGAAGACTGCCATCTTATCCAACAAAACCAAGCTGATCAAGACTTTAGTGAATTTCAAACTCAAACCGGAGAGTCTTTTGACTTCAAACAAGGCTATGACTCTGCTGTGTATGAGGTGCACAAGCAATACAAACTAAGGACTAGAACAATTGATGTGCCTGAGCCCGTCAAACAAAAGCAAACAAAACAGCCCAAGAAGATTAAAGGCATGATTGTTATTACAGAACCAGTTGATGACACGATCCCAAACCTACAGGAAGTAACTATGGAAGACATAACAGACATGCAGTCTGCTAATGATCAGCCTTTGCTATCTTCCCCCACAAAAGAAAATTTGAATAACACTCTGCAAAAACTTCCCAAAACAGAGATACCATAAGGTAGCACTCACCTTAACACTGATAGTCAAGAGGAAATCACAGAAAATACACTTGAAAGGGTGAAACCAGCTACCACCAACACAAAAACTCCATTGGAGAAACCATTTAGCTTAGAAGCAGAAATAAGCAAACTAAAAATTTCCATCCCCCTCTCTGAGCTTGCCAAAAACGATGTGTGTAGGCAGTAAATCCAAAAAACACTTCAAATACCAGAGACCAAAGATGATGTCAATATTTTAGATGATACACCTGAAATGTTATTCGGTCCTGAGGTTAACGGAAAACCAGCATATGGAACTGTTCTGCCCTTTTATGTAAGCCTACATATACACGACAAAGTTTTGCACAATGCTATGTTTGATTCAGGGGCCTCGCACAATCTTATGCCCAAAGCAGTAATGGAAAAGCTGAACCTTGATATCACAAGACCATACAAAGACCTATTCTCCTTCGATTCAAGTCAGGTCAAGTGTCTAGGTTTAATCAAAGATCTGTGTGTGTCTTTAGTCCAGTATCCCAACAAAACAATTCTGATGGACGTGGTGGTCGCTGACATTCCACCAAAGTATGGGATGCTCTTGTCGAGATCTTGGGGAGAAAAGCTCCAAGGATCCCTTCAATTAGACCTCTCTTACACCACTATCTCAGTCTTTGGGCAACCAAAGAGATTGTATAGAGAAACACTGATGAACTATGTGGTGAGTAGTGAGGAAAAGCCCCAAAACTTTCCCATTTACTCCATCCATTCTGACATGGATTCATTTATTCCATTCAATGACGATAGTTCCCCAACCGATGATAAGCCTTTGGATTTAGAACAAGAAGCAGGCATAACTGAGGAATCGGTTACCCTTACCCATCAAACCCTAATAACTGAAGAGGCTCCTGAAACAGGAAATTCAAATACGCTCGCTCCAATGATAATTTCAACTCCCAATGCTAGTCAAGACCAGGAAATCCTATGGTATTTGGAGTTTGACGGTTCAGTAAATAAACTAGGAGCAGGGGCAGGGGTATGGATCCATAACAGCCAAAACGACCATGCAAAGGGTCATGCCTATAGATTGAATTTCAAATGCACCAACAACATGGCAGAGTATGAGGCCCTCCTTTTAGGCCTTAAACTCATCAAAGCTCTCAGGGCTACAAAAATTTCCATTCTAGGTGACTCCGACTTAATAATCCAACAAATGAAAGAGAACTTTGTCACCAATAACAACAAACTGAGAGCTTATAGGACCGCTGCCACAGAAGTACTCAATTACTTTACTGAATCTAAGCTTGCCAAGATATCGAGAAGCCATAACATCCATGCTCACAGTCTAGCCACTTTCGCTAGCACTTGCAAGCTCCTTTTTCAGCCCAATCACCACTTCACTGCTGAGGTAAAGCATAGGCCTGTTGTCCCTAACAATATTAAAGATTGGCAAATCTTTGAGGACGATGCACAAATTAACAATTTTTTGACTATGCAGCAAGAATTTTCAAAATTAAACATCGACATGGATACCATGGGTGACCAACAACAAACGACAACCCAAAATCAGCAAACCCTAACAGCTGAAGAGGCTAGAAAAATGCTATGCCCAACCAGCTTTGATGCCAAAAACATGCAAGAGCTCAGGCAGATACACTTAGGAGAAATAGCTGAAACAGAGGCCGAAATCATTGATTTAAAAGACAATTTCTTACCCGCTGGTCTCACCCCATTAGAAGACATCTTTGATGCAAACGACGTCCCCAAAAAACCAAAAATACAACCTCAAAATACTGCAATTGAAGACTATAATATTGGAACAACAGACAAGCCGAAAATGATCAAAATGTCCAAATCTTTGCCACCTGATCAAAAACCAAAGTATATTGACCTATTCAAAGAGTTTCAAGATGTATTCGCTTGGAGTTATGAGGACTTGAAGTCCTATGACACCTCGGTTATTCAACATACCATCCCTCTAAAACCAAATCAAAATCCCTTCAAACAAAAACTAAGGAGAATCAATCCAGTCCTTCTCCCTTTGATCGAAAAGGACATGAAAACAATGTTTGAGGCTGGCATTATAGCACCCATTAGATTTTCGGAATGGGTATCCAATCTTGTTCCCACAAGAAAGAAGACAGGTGAGATCAGGCTTTGTGTAGACTTAAGGAATCTGAACCAAGTCTCCCTTAAAGACCACTACCCATTGCCCAAAATGGATCACATTCTCCAAAGGGTAGTGGGATCATCCAGAATCTCTTTGCTAGATGGCTTTTCAGGTTTCAATCAAATACTTGTTCACCCAGATGACCAAGACAAAACAACCTTTACAACACCGTGGGGAACATTTAAATATGTGAAGATGCCTTTCGGACTAAAGAATGCAGGGGCTACCTTACAATGGGCCATGGACATTGCATTTGCCAGGGAAATCCATGATTTCTTGGTTATCTATCTTGACGACCTAACCCCTTTCTCCAAATCTGACCAAGAACACCTCAAGCACCTCAGGCAAGTATTCATGACATGTAGAAAATATGGCATTTCTTTAAACCCCAAGAAGTCCATCTTCGGCCTTGAGGAAGGCAAGCTTCTAGGCCATATTATTTCAAAAGATGGCATCAGAATTGATCCGGAAAGAATCTAAGCCATTCTGCAAATCCCTTATCCAAGAAACGTCAAAGAGTTGCAGGCATTCCTTGGAAAAATCAATTTCCTAAGGATATTTATCCCAAACGTAGCTGAGCTATTAAGACTGTTAAGCAATATGTTAAAGAAAGATTCCAAGGTGAAATGGAATCTAGAGGCCAAGCAAGCATTTGAGAGTATTAAAATTGCACTAACCCAAACTCTGGTCCTCACAAGCCCGCAGTTTGATAAGGACTTTATCATCTTTTCTTTTGCTTCATATCATACGATAGTTGTTGTCTTTCTGCAAAAGGACGACCAAGGAAATGAAAAACCAATTGCATTCTTTAGAAGAGCCCTTAGAGATGCCCCTTTGAAGTACCAAATTATGGAGAAACAGGTCTATGCTCTCTTTAAGGCAATCAAGGATTTTCGAGTTTACATTTTATATTCACATGTGATCGCCTATGTCCCACATGCTGTCGTAAAAGACATATTAACTCAAGAGGGACTAGAAGGCAAAAGAGGCAAGTGGATTGCCAATATCCTTGAATATGACATTGAAATAAGACCCACTAAGCTCATAAAGGGACAAGGTTTAGACAAACTGCTATCTGAAACCAATTTGCAAGCCTTAGACATTAACCAGCTGGACAATGAATAGGAGCTGGCGACTCCACAGATCAATGAGACCTTTTTACAATCCCCATGGTATGTTGATATTTGTTACACATTGTTAAACCTGTGTGCTCCTCCAGGATGGTCCAAGACCAAAAAAAGATTTTTACAAATGAAGGTGTGAAAGTTTTGTGTCATAGATGGTGTTTTTTTTTGGAAAAACCATGAAGGAATATTGCTGAATTGTTTAACTATCAATGAAACTGACCATGTTATGAAGGAGTTCCATGCAAGGGATTGTGGAGGGCATCTATATTGGAAGTCCACTGCTGACAAGATCTTAAGGGCGAGTTTCTATTGGCCCTCTTTGTTTGCAGATGTAAAAAAGTTTGTTGCCTCATGCCACAAATGCCAAATCTTCGAAGGCAAAAGAAAGTTTATGCCCTTGCCCCTTAGACCCATCTCAACTGAAAAACCTTTCCTACAATGGGGTCTTGACTTCATCGGAGAAATCCATCCCTCTTCCTCAAGCCAGCACAAATGGATTCTTACAGCCACCGACTATTTCACCAAGTGGATTGAAGCCATACCATGCAAGCAAGCCAATGACTCCACCATTATCCAATTTCTCGAAACCAATATCCTCTCCAGATTTGGCTGCCCTAAGAAAATCATTACAGATAACGTCGTTGCCTTCAAATCCAAAAAAATGATTAATTTCTGCCATAAATTCCACATCACCCTGGGCCACTCCACAGCCTATTATCCTCAAGGCAATGGCTTGGCCGAATCTTCCAACAAAATCTTGATTAATATCATCAAGAAAATACTAGAAGAAAACAAGAAAAACTGGCACAAAAAACTTATCAATGCCCTTTGGGCAAACAGATTGTCAACCAAGAGGTCCATCGGGATGAGCCCTTATGAGTTGGTATATGGTATGGAGGCCAGATTTCCATCTTCCCTGGGCATTCCTGTTATCAAGCTACTACAGGAAATCCAAGCTGAACCAAATGATATTCAATGAAGAATTAACCAGACCATTCATCTTCAGCAAACTAGAGAGCAAGTTTTCAACAGAGCTCAGATCTTACAAGACAAGCTAAAGAAAATATTTGACAAGAGGGCTACGGCTGAGGATTTCTGTGTTGGAAACAAAGTTTTGAGGTGGGACTCACGAAGAGAAGACAAGGGGAAGCATGCAAAGTTCGATTTTTTATGGAAAGGCCCATTTTTCATTAGCACTGTGCAGGGTAATAACACGTATTTTCTCAAAACCGCAATTGACAACACAGTGGAGGACGACCCTATTAATGGACGAATGTTGAAACATTATCGAGATCCCTTTTAAAAGATATAATGCCTCTGTATATATGTTTAGATTAGTATTTGTACATATGCCAGCACTTTCCTTTTCTTTTTTCTTTTTTTATGTATATAAGCAATCGATTACTTCGAACCAAAAGGTTATGGAAACAATGTCTCCCTGATAAATCATAGCAAGTTCACATTTTGGATACATAAAGAAACAATTGTCACAAGATCTGGCGAACTAGATTCTGTTTGAGGACCATCAGTACATGGCAACATCATTATTTCAGACCTTGTACCCTGTGAAAACCTTTTTCAGGCTAGCTAGAAACTTCTCAAGAAGATGCTGAAGCTCTCTCACAGGATATAATATCTGAAAGTTTTGAAGGTTTTATTTTTTGATAAGCTCCTCTAAAAATCTCTAAAGGAAGGCAACGATTGATTCCACACCATCCTTCCTTCATCATCTAAAATCAAAAAAAGGGGTGGAACTCAAGCAAATCTATCCAAAGCACATGTTAGAAACTTGGTTGCTGGTGGAAAATGCTACCGCAGTCAACACAATTCTGTCAAAGATGTTGTCATTTGCTTTTACCACATTTATCCAATGGATCTTCAACATCTCTGCTTTCTTTCCTTTACTTTCTTTCCTTTACTGTCCACTTAACTCCTCTGTTGTGGATCATGCTTACAATTATTTTTATATATCCACAGATTCAAAAAATCCCCTCATTTCCACTCATTTGTAAGCTAGAGTAAAAAGGGTCAATGGCATTTGCAGTGGTAGTTATTATGAATAGATCCTAGACCTCCAAATGCACCACTCTCAGACCTGCTAAAGCACAAGAGTTTAGCATTATTTTCATCCCATTTCTCAATTTGTTATCATTGCTCTTTCATCAACTAAATTCATCTATATCTGAAACTATCCATACAAATACAGGTGGTATCATAGATTTTTTTGGCAGAGATATTGGTTTTCACAGACAGGAGCAGAAGCAAAGATGTGTTTGGGATGTGGATGTTGTGGGCTATGTACACTGGCAGGGACACTCACGCGAAGATCAGCTTACCTTGCTTATTGTGGGTTCTTTGGATTTTCACTCATAATTGCATGGATTCTGAGGGAGGTTGTTGCTCCTCTCTTGGAGAAAATCCCGTGGATCAATGACTTTTCTCACACCCCTACCAAAGAATGGTTTCAGACAAGCACCGTGTTACGTGTGAGTCTAGGAAACTTTCTGTTCTTCACTATATTTGCTGTCATGATGATTGGATTTAAGACTCAAAAAGACATTCGAGATGGCTGGCACCATGGTGGATGGATTGTGAAGATAATTTGTTGGGATTTGCTGGTAGTCTTGATGTTTTTCCTTCCCAATCCTGTCATCAGTGTTTATGAGACATTGTCGAAGTTTGGTTCTAGTCTATTTTTGTTGGTTCAAGTGATTATATTGCTAGATTTCACACATACTTGGAATGATGCATGGGTTGCAAAGGATGAACAGTTCTGGTGAGTGGAAGTCTTCTACCAACTTCTGTAATATCTGTATACTGTGCATACTTGTGCTACAGTGGACTTTCAAGTGAACCTAGGGACTATACATGCAACGGGCTTCATAATCATACAACAGTTGTTTCTACTGGTACTCTCATTCTTGGGATGCTGACAGCAGTTCTGTTAGTGGTCTACTCTGTTGTTCGTGCTGGATCCTAATCTACATTTCTTTCACCCCCAACATCTCCATGCAGAGGTTCTGAGAACCCTTTGCTACAATCTAAAGATGTAGAGGAAGGACAGAAGGATGAAAAGAAGGATGAAAGGAATGATGAGGGATGCCCTGTCACCTATTCCTATACCTTTTTCCATTTGATTTTCGCTCTTGCCAGCATGTACTCTACAATGCTTCTCACTGGTTGGACAAGCTCAACTAAGGACTCTGAAGAACTTGTTGATGTAGGTTGGTCTTCTGTTTGGGTCTGTATTTGCACAGAGTGGATTACTGCAACATTGTATGTTTGGACTCTAGTTGCTCCTATTTTTTCCCAGATCGTGAGTTCTGATTTCTTTGTTGAAAATGTTCACTTGAATTGGTTAAATATCCCAACGGCTTAAATTCAATAAGTGGACATGAAGTACAGTCGGTCGTCTTATCAGTCCACACTCATGAAACATCAGACATGACATGGTATTGAGTCTGAGGTGTACAGTATCCTGGGCTTTGTTTCATATTCTTAAATCTTCAAAAGTATTTAAGGTTTAAAAAAAAAAAAAAAAAAAAACACACTGGGGAAAGCTCTTCCACTTATAGGTACAGGTCCTTATGCAGCAATCACTTCTTATTTCGGTATTAAGGATAAATAATTTAAAGATTTGACTCCAGTTGATATATCCACATTTTCGGTTGCATCTAGAGCTAATCATTGTGAAATAGCCTTAGAGGAACCTCCTGGTACAATGCAGTTATTTGGAGGTGGTTAACCCTTCTAGCGATTATCTTCCATTCTCATTTGTTCTACGAAATAAGGACAATGTATGCTCTGATGGTTTTTTACCATCAGAAGCTCCCTCTCGTCACTCATATACAGAATTTGTCACAATTAAAATTGAGATGCTTCCACAGAGCTCCAATTTTGATTTTTCAGTCAGAGCTATAATTCAACCATTTGAATTCGTTTATGATGTGAATCTCTTGGAGAACCTATCTGAATTTTTGATGTGCGGGCATCCTTTCAGTCCCACTTAGACCTGGTAAAAAGCAACTGGCTTAGAGATAATTCTGTGACATTCGTTATTGTAGTGGACAACTTGATGAACTGGAAGGAAATTGGCTATTTATAATGCTTTAAGAGCTCGAGTTTGTTCTTAGTTCTCTAAATGGTTTTGAGAATAATGAAGCTATTTGTTTTGTCAAAAGCTGAGTATATTTTTTCAAATCGTAAGAGTGTGTCCTTTGAAGCAAACTTTCAGAATGCAGTTTTCATTTTTCCTTGGTGCAGTGCACATTGCGATTGGTCACAGATGCATCTTGATGATGCTAGTTTCCACGAACTAGAGGAGGACTAGATAAGCCTTGCAGCAGAACAACACGGTGGTGATCTTTTCCATCGTTTTGGTCTAGTATCTTCTGGGGAGATTGTTATTGCACCAAGTCTACCTAATGCAGGAATTGGGGACGCTGATGATCCTAGGGGATTGAAGCGTAAAAAGGATAAACATAAAGAAAATTGAGATCCGCAGTTTATAAAACCAAAGCTCCCATGGCCAAGAGAGGGATAACTTTGTTCACGTCGAGAGAGGGGTTTTCCTGGATTTCAAGTGCTTATGCATCGTGCGGCAATTCCCATGAAGGAAACTATTACTGGAGATTTGAATGATAAGGACCAGACAGAAGACAATGCAGGTGGACAAGTTGATCATTGTGATTTACAGTCTGGCCTGAGCATGGTAAATGCCAATTGTAACATTGAATCCAACCATTCTTGTGATAATTTAAAAAATTCAAATTTATCACACATAAATTCTCATGTATTGTCGTTGGAAGCTCTTGTAAATTTTGCTGAAGCCTGTGTCTCACCAAGAATCATTGAGGGAGATCAGCCCGATATCTTTGAGCTTGAATGGTTTGAGACAGCCTTGGATGCCATTGAAAAAGCTGGTAATGAAGGGTTGAGTTTGGAGCAAGTTGCACAATTTGTTGGTATGGATGGAGATCATGTTGAACAAGCAGATGCAATTGTTAAAGCATTACAATCATTCAACTGTCTCAAAAACTGCAGTGAAGTGCTCTGCAAAGAAAACTGCAGCACGGCTTGTTTCTATTGTGTCTCTTTATGGAGGAACTCGCCATGCTCCTGTAGCACTCATGAAATCACCTGCTTGTCGAGCAATAGATATAATGGTAAAGAATTGTGTAAACTATTTTGATTCTACAACTTTTATGGCCTTGGATAAAACAGAAAGTTGTATTAATAGTAAGAGGTCTCAACAGAGGGAGATGAATGATGATGGTGTTTCTTCCCATTCATAAATTTTAGGAAAAGCTCTGGTTCGCGGCATCATATGATCTGCATTTAGCTTGAAGGAACTTCGAGAGCCTCAATGCCAATGTCAATGGATCTTGTAGGTTGGAGGTCATTAGAGGTTGATTTCTCTAAAAACTTTCGGGACAAAACTCCAGTTTTTATGACATGTTTTTGAAGCCATACTCAGGCAGCACTCAGGCAGAGAAACATGTAGAAATAAGCACGCAGAAAAAAGCAGGCAGTGCTATATGTGCGCAACAATTCAGTTCATGAGAGTGCCATGTCTGAGCCTCAAGGAATCAAGTCATTGTAGCGGCCAACCAAGGAATGTTGCGGTCTACAATGACAATAGATGATCAAGGCAGTCTGACCTGTTGTTCTTGGCTTTTCACAAGAAAAAGGCCATCCCCAAGTGGAGCCACTGTTAGCCTCCTATTGCAATAGGGGTTCATATTTCATGATTGACGGTTTGCATGCCAAATATGTCATCTTTTTATTACTGCAAAGGTTCCATATTTCCAGAGAGTTTCATTTAGATAATTCATTCAAATTTTGAAGAACTGTTCAATCAAGGGAAGGCCAAACAGTTTAAACTTGGCTTCCCTGGGTTTCAATTGCTTGCTTTAGAATATAGAGATGAATATCTGGCCAAACAAGCTTAAAACTTGGCGGATTGGTAAATAGGTAGAGAAACCAGGGCGCTCATCAGCTTAATCTGAGCGCCGGAAGAGACAAGGGTCGATTTAGATAGGAGGATAGCTGAAAGAAAGGTTGAAAGGCTGGGTATGCTAGTTCAAGGGCACCCATACCGAAAGAAGAAAAAAAATGTTAGGAGAGTAGGCCAGGTAGGTAGTGTTGTGGTGGCAGAATCATGGCTTGGGATCCGTTTCATTTTATGTTCTCAAGCGTGTTATCCGTTCATATCTCAAGCATAAGGCAGTTTCAATTTGGAGGAGCTCAAGCGAGGCATGTCTGAATTTCCCTTTTTCCCTCAAAACACTCGCTAACTTCCCCTAATCCGCTTAAAAAGTCTTGTTTCCCCTTCAAAAGCCTAAGATTCCTATCCTTAGCACTCTTTGATCAAATTACATATTAACTTCTAACTTATTATCTAAATCCCAGTTATTCTTCCCTCCCCATACCAAAAACATTATACGAGATCCCCCTAAATACATATCCCCTCCATTGGTTGGAAAATAACCGCAACTAGCTCAGCATTTTCTGCTACTACTACAAAGGACTATCAACCTTTAGTTCTGTTTTTAATGGTTGTGAAAGAGATGATGCTAAATCAAAGCACCTCTTCTCGATGTTATAAAAGTTAGGGATAGAAAGATTGAGGCAGAGCAGTAAGGCAGCAGCTGCAGAGGCTAGCTCATTTGAATCCACATGTAACAGTCCACTATGGCATAACGTCAACATCATCACTCTTATCTTTTGATTCACTTCAACAAATTTTAGTTGTGGCAACATTGGATGGAAGAATAAAAATTATTGGAGGGGCAGTTTTTAAACAATCAAGGTCATCTTGTCAACATCACCAATCAGAATGGATAATGTAAATAAAGCAGGAAATCTTGATCCTGGAAATGCTGGCATGAGAATTCCTAAAGATTTGACAATTCATCAAATTAATACATTGGATTGGGAGGATTTGGTTGAACCACAAGGTTGGCTTGAAGGAATTTACTATGAAAATAGAACACAACCTAATAAGAAACCTCTTCCAAGGCAGTTCAAAACTGGTGACATGCTGAACACTACTGTAAATGGCATTGGTGCCAATTTGTCCATTGATTATTTGCAACATCAGCGAAAAGTACAGCAACAGAATATTTCTTGCAAGATAGTTTATGGGGAAGAACAGTTTCCAAGTGTTGCACAAATTGGAAACATACCTGTGGTGGAGCATCAACAGTTTCAAGTATGGAAGTCTGATTTCAAAGAACAAAACCAGATGGGCTTTCTGGAGTAGGATGAAATGCTTCATAATCAGTGGGTTGAAGGTCAAAACCAAAAAGGTGCTTTGTCTGAAACAGTTGACAGTGCTTTGTATCTAGATCAATTAGTCATGGAACCTCCAGAAGTCTGTGAACCTATTGATATAGGGAAGGAAGATTCTTTCAAAAAGCAAGACAACTTTGGAATGTGGTTAAGTTCTGTTCTAGAAGTTTCTCCAAACTCAGCTGATGAATGGCAGATGGACGACAGCAGAGCAGTTGGGGAGGTGTTAGATTCCCATGTTACAGTTGACCAGTCACCTGTTCAAGAGCACATTTTCTGTATCACTGAAATTTCACCTATGTGGGCATTTTCATCAGAAAAAACGAAGGTAATCATTACTGGCTACTTCAGTGAAGCTCAAAACAACTTTTGGGAATCTAAATGGTCTTGTGTCTTTGGGGAAGAGATTGTTGCATCAGAAATTGTTCAACCAGGAGTTTTCAGATGTAAAGCTCCTTCACAAACTTCTGGTATGGTCAGTCTATTCTTGACTTGCAGTGGTCGAGTCCCACATAGTCAAGTTTTGAGCTTTGAGTATCGCTCTATGGGTACTTACCTAGACAAAAAAAAATCGTTTCACCAATCTGATAAATCTGTATGTGAAAAGTTTGCACTTCAGATAAGGTTGATTGATTTGCTTTTCTCTATCTTTAAAGGAACTTTATATCGAAGCAGTAAAATAACTGAGTGGGCTATCATTCCAATTTCTGTTGTTGGCATGTCTATAGATTTTCGAGATAGATCTGGCTGGACGGCATTGCACTGGGCAACCTCTTATGGAAGGGAGCGGATGGTAGCAGCACTATTAGCTGCAGGGGCCAATGCAAGCTTAGTTACTGATACCACGAATCAGTCCTGAAGAACTAGAGCAGGGGAAGCAGTGGCTTACGAAGGTGAAGCGCTTTGCTCAGCACCATGATTGCCATGTCTGGTTTGTTTCTCACCCAAAACAGTTACAAAATTGGCATGGTGGTGCTCCAAGTCTCTATATTATTAGTGAAAGTGCACTTGGACAGTAGAATTCAGTGGAAAAGTGCGTTTGGACAGTAGAATTCAATGGAAAAGTGCACTTGGACAGTAGAATTCAGGAAAAGTGCGCTTGGACAGTAGAATTCAGTGGTAGTGCGCTTGGACAGTAGAATTCAGTGGCAGTGCGCTTGGACAGTAGAAAGAACTCAGTGGAAAAGTGCGCTTGGACAGTAGAACACTCAGCTAAAAAATGCACCCATACTCAGGCAACACTCAGCTAAAAAAATTGCGCACATACTCAGGCAACACTCAGCTAAAAAAATTGCGCACATACTCAGGCAACACTCAGCTAAAAAAATTGTGCACATACTCAGTGGCAATACTCATGGAAGATTTGACAATTTAAATTCTACTCTAAATCTGTCATTGGTGGCAAGATCATGGTTCTTGGCAGCCACTTATTGAAAATGTGGATGGATTCATAAGATACCAGTATGATAAGAATGGCTTTGGTGCACCTTCACAAATACGGATGGCTTCTACTAAGGATCTGAATATAAATCCTCAAAAAATTAAATTTAACTGTTGGTGTAAGCGGGCAACCTGGACGCCTGCTCTGTTTTTTAAAGATATCTGAAGGTGCTGTGTCACAGCCAGATAAACCAAACTAATACACCTGGAGGTTGTATTAAATGGGCACAGGAGATAAGTCAGGGGCGATTGAATAGTTGAAGTGTTTTGAGAGGAAAGTGAAAGCCCGATACGACAGCGAAGCAACTTCAGCAAACCAACAAAGAGGCCACAGAAAAGCAGCAGAACCACCTGAAGGATACGGACAAGAGTATTCAAAGCACAACCCTCAGTCACATAACTTAAGCTGCCAGCTGCCTTAGCGCAGCTCTGTTTAGATAAATATGTATTAATTCCCAGCCCAGCAATGAGTTAAAGACATTAATTCATAGATATTTTTCCAGATATGATCTGGAGATATTTGTTTGATATTTTCCCTGTGACACTTGTTCAAGGGAAGGTTGTAAATCCTTCACTATATAAACCACCCCATAGTCAGTACTCAGGGGGAGAAAGAAGTAAGAATTGGTCGATGAACTCTGATAGAGATTGGTTGTGTACATCCAATATGATTCATTAATCAAAAACTGCGGGAGTTTTTTTTTTGGAAATGGACTGTGTGCTGTGTCTTGGTGTTTGAAGGGGGGCTTACAGAATTCCAAAGCTTCCACATAATTCAATAAGTGCCTCTCATCTCTATTTTTCTTTATGTTTCACGCTCATAATATGCTCATATCGCCATCTAAATAGCAGCTAGAAAGATTAGTATAGAATTTGTTGAGCCACACTCTATGCTCAAGGTCTGCTATTTTTTTTATGTTTTCCTCTGAACTGGTAATGAATGTTGATTCCTTTGGCCTCTTATCTCGGTGAATCCGCCCATGTTCTGGCATTTATGCAAGAAATTTTTATCAGCTCCTAGATAAAGCTTTTTTCACTTTCATGCTGATATGCTAAAATAACGATTTTGTTTGTGTACTTCTTATCTCCTTAAGACTTCCAATCCAGCTGGTTTGCGCTGTATCATTGAAAGTTTGTTGGCTGAGAGATCAAAGATTATTCAAAGGATCAGATAATGGGTTGTCCACTATGCTTTCCTTTTCTTTTTTAAAAATGTTGAAGGATGATCAACAAATTCTCACACTGTCATATGGACTAATAAAACATTTCTTGTCTGTATAAAATCAGTTCTCATATATTAGTTTCATTATCACTATTTTTCGATTGCAGAAATGGAGGACTAATCGACAACTAGCCTTACAACAATTTACACTAATTTTTTGCAATTTGACTAAGAGCTTTAATATGAATACCTCATGGAGCATATTAGTTCTTTGTCACCCATGAACGATTAGTATTTAGGAAATCTTAATTGTTCCTAGATAGAATCGATTTTTCGATTGCAGAAAGGAGGACTAATCTACAATTGGCCTTACAACAATTTACACTATTTTTTTGCAATTTGACTAAGAGCTTTAATATGAATACCTCATGGAGCATATTAGTTCTTTGTCACCCATGAATGATTAGTATTTAGGAAATCTTAATTGTTCCTAGATAGAATCCATTTTTCAATTGCAGAAAGGAGGACTAATCTACAATTGGCCTTACAACAATTTACCCTAAGTTTTTGCAAACGTTCTATATGTTTTTGTTCTGACTAAGAGCTTTAATATGAATACCTCATGGAGCATATTAGTTCTTTGTCACCCATGTATGATTGTTATTTAGGAAAATCTTAATTGTTCCTAGGTAGAATCCATCCACCTTACCTCGGTTAGCCGAATCAAAGATATCTTAGTTGCCTTACATCTCTGACCTCCACTTCATCCTTTTTAAACCCGAATAATTGTTTCATGAGCATCCATCTGCTCCATATCCCCCTCGTGACCAAGAAAAACACACCAGCAGTCCCACTCCTCTGACTCCATGCCCAATGGTTTGAAATTCATCGCACGATGCATTACCTCTCTGCTTAAGGCCATTCTCTTTCTCACCAAAAAACAAAAACCCTTGTGCTCAATAACTAGCCTAAGATCACCCTAAACAAAGATAAATTACGAAGAGAGAGCCCTCTCTGATTGCAGGTAGGCTAGGACCCGCAATCCAAAGATTGGTCTGGTGTTACCTCGGCTGTATCCCTTAAGGAGCCAAGGGACAACCTGAGCGTTAA